>JANAVB010024370.1:0-88104 GCA_029216955.1 Iris pallida
GGGGGTCGGCGGACCCCCCCTATGGGTCGGCGCGACCTCCCCAGGCGGGAGAGGGCGGGGATGTTGTCGGGGGGGACGGGCGACCCTCCCATGTGGAGGCGGCCGGCTGCTGTCACGACGACGGGAGGCACGACAGGGGGTGCGGGTGCAGAACGGAGTGGGTCGGGCCGACCCTCCCAAGGTGGTGGGTCGGGCCGACCCTCCCAAGGTGGTGGGTCGAAGTTCAGCCCTTCGGGTGTCAACAATGCTACGATGTTCGAATTTGGATCTGGCTCTGGATCTCGAGATGGACAGGGTGAGGATGGAGGCTGGACAATGGTGACGAGGCATCGCCCTGAAGGGAGAAGAGGGGTCCAGACCCAATCGATGGGCCTGATGGGGCATGGTAGGAACGAAACTAGGCCGACTGTACCCGACGAGCGGGGGGCAGACCGGGACGTACAGAGACTGGAAGGAGACCCAAGGTGACGGCGGTTTGAGAAAGAAAAAGGTATTACGTAGGGTTCGGAGTCCCCTAGGGCTTATGCCCGCACGATCATAGGCGGGCCGAGTCCTAAATCTTGGAAGGACGTTTGTATGCCGGCGGAGACCAAGAGCCCAACATCGATGGAGTATGTGCCACCGAAGAAGGTGGGTGGAGACCTCCGGGCTTATTTTCCAGCAGAGGAGATTGCTGAGGTAACTAATTTCTAAAAGAACGCACTGGTGATGTATGTGTTGGGGAGTAAACTATTTTACGGCCATATACGAGGATATACAGAGTGGGTATGGCGACCAAAGGGGAGCATGGAGATCTTCTCCAGGGAGAATGGGTTCTATTTTGTGAAGTTCGGTCTGACGGAGGATGTAACCAGGATTATCCAAGATGGGCCTTGGTCCTTTGACGGAAGGCTCATTATTCTGAAGGAGTGGACTCCGAAGTTGAAATATGAGAAGGAGGTTCTCAACGCAATTTCTGTCTGGATTCGCTTTCCTGAGTTCCCAGTGAAATACTGGAGTATCCCCTACTCATGAGATTAGCTAGTTTGGTTGGTAGGCCGATCAAGGCAGATGATGCTACGGCTTTCCGAAGTAGACTGATGTATGCCAGGATATTTGTGGAGATAAAGGCTGGGACGGAGCTTTCGAGCCTTCTGGAATACGAGGTGGCGTTCGGGGAGGTTCTAACTCAGAGGGTTGAATATGATTGGGTCCCCCCAACGTGCTCCCTATATAAGTGTTTTGGCCACGTGTCTAGTGCCTGCACTTCTAGAGGGATGGAGACTGCTGGGCCCGCGGTAGCACTAATGGAGGTGGTGGAGCCGGAGAAGGCGCCCAGCTCCAACCCCGGAGCGGGGATGGCATGCAGACATGCAGAGGAGGGCACTATGATGGAGGTTGCCAGGAGGTCGAAGATAGACACCCAGACGAGTCAGGAGAGTCCGCAGGGCGTGATAGTTCCGTTCAGGCACCAGAGGAATATGGTGACCAGGGGTATGACTACCCTTGGTAGCAGTCAGAATGGAGGTTCCTGTGGTGGAGAAGTTATATTGCAGGAAGAGGCATGCACCTTCTCCGCGGAAGATGATCAGACTGAGCCCAACCCGGACTGGACCTTTACACTCTCCAGGATTCAGGCTCGCTTTGCCCTCACCTCAGGGAGGGGAAAGGATCTAGATTTGATGGATGAGGCACTTCCTCCGGGTGTCAGTCCAGGTGTTGTCCAGGAGGACCCTACATTAATTAATTAATGTCGATCCTCGCTTGGAACATTCGTGGAGGGTGTTCTATTGGGAGATGGAAGGAGATTGGTGTAGTGCTGAAGCGTGAGAAGTGTGACATCTCTATTCTGCTTGAGACGAAGAATAGAGGGGCGACGATGCTATCTCGCAGGACTCCTGCTAATTGGGCCCATATTCATAACCTAGATCTTTGTGATATGGCAAGGATCTGGGTTCGGTAGAACAGGGATAGTTGGAAGGGGGATCAGCTTCTGAAGACTGAGCAACTTATTGGCATCTTTTGTAAATAAAGGAGGATTCCGCTTCATCATGGGTGCGGTCTATGGGCACAATGATAGGTGACTTCGCGAGACCCTGTAGGAGGATATTGTGTGTGTAGGACGTATGGCGGAGCATCTGCATCTTCCTTTGCTACTTATGGGAGACTTCAATGTCATACTGCACCGGCATGAGATGGCGGGGGGTCGTCCGGTGTCCGACCAGATCTTATACGACTTTCAGAGGTGTCTCCTCCTGTCGGAGCTGAGGGGGCTGGAGAGGGCTGGGCACATATGGACCTGGCACAATAAGGCGGTCCACAACATGATTGCCTGTCAGCTTGATAGGGCTCTAGGGAACAGTGAATGGTTTTGCTGCTTCCCTAATTCTATGGCGGAGGGGCTTGCGGCAGGGACCAGTGACCACTCCCTTATCCGGGTAGGCTTCTCAGTTAGGCCCACTTAGAAGGCTCAGCCGTTTCTGTACAACAATAGCTGGTACCTATCTGCTGGTTATGAGAAGTTATGGGGGGGTTGCTGCACTCTCAGGAGGGCACGGTTCAGTTTTGCATGGTTCACAAACTCAAACAGGCTAAGAAAGCCATTCGAAATTGGGTGAAGACGATGTCGCGATCTTTTCTGGAAGATAAGGAGGCCGAGCTGTGGGAGGTTCACGGAGCTTTACAAGCAGATATGTTGAGCGAGGAGTTGGCGGCCAGGAAGATGGACCTTATTTCATAGGTCAACATCCTGAGGCTCCAGCAGGAGATCAGTACGGCTTAAAGGGCCAAGTGTTCATGGCTCAAGGATGGGGACTGGTGCACCAGGTTTTTCTATGATGTGATCCGGACCAGACAGCACCGGAACAGCATACCCAGGCTTCTAAATGACGAGGGCAGGCTTGTCGGTGACCCGGTGGAGATTCAGGAAGAGGCAGTCAGGTTTTATTCTGATTTGTATCAGCAGACTGATTATCCCACCTTGTTCCCTGAGCTTGTCACGAAGAGGCTGGTGACGCCTTATGGGAATAGATTATTGTTGGCCCCTATGAGATTGGAGGAGGTGGAGGCTATTGTGATAAATACGGATCCCATTAAGGCCCCGGGATCGGACGACTTCTCTAGTGGGTTCTTCAGGCGACACTGGGTTGTGCTTAAATACCCAGTTCTGGAGACGGCGCAGAAGTTTTTCTTGGAAGGGAAGTTATTGAAGGAGTTGAACCACACTTTCCTGACCCTGGTCCCGAAAAAAAGAGGGCGCGACATCCCCCGACGACTTCCGGCCTATTACATGTTATAATTATCTGTATAAGATAATTACCCACCTTATGTGCTGGCGCATGGAGGGGATTATGCAAGGCCTGATATCTCAAAATCAGGCGGCTTTTATCAAGGGTCGCTCGATTGCTGAGCATAGCCTGTTTTCTCATGAGATGGTCAGAGATTTTAACAAGCCAAGAGGGATGAAGGCCTGTGTGAAGCTTGATCTGAGGAAAGCGTACGACACTGTCAACAGAGACTTCTTTTGCCACCTTATGCTAGCCATGGGATTTGACCAGATGTGGGTAGCGAGGGTGAGGGAATACATTTTTTCCTCCACTTTTTCGGTTCTCATCCAGGGTACTCCTTATAGTTTCTTCAGGAGCAACAGGGGACTTCGGCAGGGGGATCCCCTCTCTCCGTATATGTTCACTCTGGTGATGGAGTACTTCACTTGCCTGATGACTTGGCGGTTCATAGTAGGAATATTATCCCTTTTTCGGCTGGTAAACCCGATGGTGTCCCACTTGATTTATGCTGACGACCTCTTGGTGCTTCTTCAGCCTTCTATGCGGGGGATGAGTGCACTTTTATATATTATGGAGGAGTTTGGACATTGTCTGGGCTTCAGCTGAATAGGAAGAAGAGCAGGGTTTACTTCAACTCGACTTGCTCACTCAAGGAGGAAAGGGCTTTTGTGTTGGGAGTGGAGAAAGGTGAGCTACCGGTTAAGTATCTGGGGGTTCCTTTGACGGTGAATTATGCTAGGGACCAAGATTGCCACAACCTGGTGGAGTTTGCCTAAAAGAGAGTGGAAGGCTGGCAGGCAGCTGGACTATCTTTTAGGGTTCGTATTGAGCTAGTGAGGTCGGTCATTTCGGGCATTGCTATATTCTGGTTGCAGTCGATAAAGATTCTGGTGGCCACCATCCGGAAGGTGGAGAGCATATACGCCAATTTCATCTGGCGAGGAGGTATGCATGCGATAGCCTGGGAGCAACTCTGCTGACCTAGGGAGGAAGAAGGAGTGGGGTTGAGACCACTTCTTACGGTTAGGCAGGCCTCTAGGGTGAGGATGGCTTGGCAGTTCATCAAAGGCGGTTCTCTTTGGGCAGATTGGATGGCTAGCAGATACTTGAGGCGGACTAATTTTTGGTCCTGTAGGATTGATAACAATTTCTCTATTCATTTTAAGGCTATTCTTAGATGTCGATCGGTACTTCAGTCCACTATATGCAGGATCATGAAAGAGGGTGCTAACACCGATCTTTGGCTCGACCTGTGGATGGGTAATGGTTCCCTTCTGGAGACCTTAGGAGCACAGATGGACAGAGAGGCAGGTAGAGGGCTGAAGTGCAATCTGATTATCAAAGATGGAATCTAGAGGCCTGGGGACTACCAGTACACTGCTCAGTTTGGAGAGGAGATTCGCCGGATCACCATTCATGCTAGCCAGCAGAAAGATTCCTAGAGTTGGGCTGCTCCTGGGGTGGATGGTGGGGCAGGTCCCTTTCACTTTAAGAGTTGTTACAATCTGGTTAGGACCCCTCATGACAAGATTGCAGAGTTTGATTTTATCTGGAGAAAAGGGATTGCCCGAAAAATGCAGCTATGTGCATACAAGCTGCTACTTGGCAGGTTGATGACGAGGGACAGGCTCGTCAGGTTTGGGGTACAGATCCCAGACCCGAAGTGCGTACTATGGTCATCGGAGGCTTAATCTATTGGCCACCTATTCTTTGAGTGTCCGGTGACTTGGCATATCTGGTTAGAGCAATGCACGAGGTCGCTGGAAGGTGTTGGCAGGGCTAGAGATATTCGGGGGATCCTCACTTGGATTAGGGATCGTCGAGGTATGGAGCTTGGTTGGGCTAGGATGGCCAGAGTTCGACTTGCAGCATCAATTTGGCACGTCTGGAGGGAGCATAACATACGTATATTTGAGGGGCTGATTACCCCTCCCGTTGGAATTCTAAATAATTTAGAATTCGATGTATCTGTAATGGCCCCTTAACCGAGGTGGGAGAGATGTGAGATTATGTACTGTAATACTTTTACTGAGCTCTGCGTGGAATAAAATTTACCCTTATATATATATATTTTTTTTTTCCCTTATATATATATATATATATATATATATATATATATATATATATATATATGGATACGTATATGTATGTATTTACATTTGGGTTTAGACTTGACCATAGGCCATTGTCACTTGGCCATCCAAATCAGTGTATCAGTCCCATGAGTGTTCAGTCATGGGGGTCTTTGTGAATATAGAGATGAGGTAAAATATTGTATCATGATACTTAGCAATCAGTCCATTGGTCCATGGCAGGATATTACACTAGTGTCTTTTAGCATCCTATGTGGGAAATGACGTGGATGTGTCTAAGTGAGTGAAGTGTGGACTGTAGAGTGACAATGAAT
Source organism: Iris pallida (assembly GCA_029216955.1). NCBI lineage: Eukaryota > Viridiplantae > Streptophyta > Magnoliopsida > Asparagales > Iridaceae > Iris > Iris pallida. Next base: position 5,674 of record JANAVB010024370.1, read on the forward strand.
GTATCCTTGAGCAACAGTGTCAGTGTAGGACTGTTAGTTCAGTATCAGTGATATGTGCCTGAGTTATAGTATCTTGTATCAGTCAGTATGAGTGAATATGTAGGCAGGAGGATTGTGTGTGTCAGTGACAGGGATAAGAGGGAAAGGAGATGTGTTAGACAAGAGTGTGAGGGAAAATAATATGTATAATGTGGGTCAACTATATATATATTTTTTTTTGTATATATACTGCCATATATATATTTATATATATATATATATATATATATATATATATATATATATATATATATATATTTGAAACAGTAGAATTTATTGAATACAAAGCAGGAAACAACAAGACAGCAAAAGATCGAATTTCAAACAAAATTCAAAAATTCAAAAAAAACAAAAAAGAGGGGGGAATGGACTCCAATCGCGCGGCTCGAGGGGGGCTAGGTCCGCACGAGAGCGGGACCCGAGGGAGAGGGGGGACGCATCCCGAGGCAGCCAACCGAACCGCATCCCGGGGTGACCTGAACCGCCAGGGACTGGAGAGTACCAGTAGGGCGCAACCGAGGGGGCTGGGAAGGGGGTCCAATGCCATCGCAGAGGAGGGGGGCCGGGAAGAAAGCCGTCGCCGAGGCGGGGAGAGGCACGGCGAGATGGGCAACGGGAGGGGATGGCGCCGGGAGGAAGTCCGCAGCTGAGGAGGGGGGTGGCGGCTCGTTGGGAGGAAGCGCCGGAAGGAAGTCCGCTGCTGAGGCGGGAGGCGGCGGCTCGTAGGAAGGAAGCACCGGAGGGAGAGCCGCTGCCGAGGCGGGGGGTGGCACGGCGAGAGGGACGGCGGGAGGGGGCGTCGGGGCTGGAGGAAGGGAGGCGGGGGGTGGCACGGGGGGAGGAGCGACGACAGCGGGAGGGGGTGCAAGGAATGACTCCGGTGGAGGACCGAGTGGGGTGCCTGACGGGGCGGCGCACGCGCCCGGCGAAGAGCCGAGGAGAGGAGGAGCCGGAGGAGGAGGATCTGAGGCGGTCACTGCCAGAGACTTGGAGGGCCGCCTCAGGGAGTGGGGAACGGGAGGTAGGGCCGCGGCCGAGAGGGTGGGCGACGTAGCGGCAGAGATGGCAGACGGAGAGGGCGACGAGCCGGAGAGAGGCAGCGCTACACGCGAGGCGACGAGAAAGCCTGGCGGAGGGCCGAGGAGGGAGGGTGCCGGGAACGACCGCTAGCGCCGAGCTCGGCGACGCCTACGACGCCCAGGGCGGCGGCTGCGCCGAGGTAGGGAGAGCAAGGAGGAGGGGCTGCCGCACGTCGGGCAGATGCCGACAGGGGGAGGGACGCTCCCCACGGTAGGAGCGGCCGGGGGAATCCCGGCCATCCGAAGAGAATGGGGAGGCCAAAAGGAGAGGGAAGCTCTCGGCGGTGAGGGAATTGCCTGGGAGCGGCCGGCCACCATCCGAGGACGAGGAGGGGGGTCTCGAAGAGCGGAGGAGCTCCTTCCAGAGGTATATATATATATATATATATATATATATATATATATATATATATATATATATATATATATATATATTATATATATATATTATATATATATAATATATATAAAATATTATATATATATATATATATATTAAAAATGTATATATATAAAATAAAATATATATATATATATATTGTGTATATATATATATTAATATATATATATATATATATATATATATATATATATATATATATATATATATATATATATATATATATATATATATATATATATATATATTTATATATATATATATATATATATATATATATATATATATATATTTATATATATTGTATATATACTGCCATATAAATATATATAAAGAATATATATATATATATATATATATATATATATATATATATATATATATATATATATATATATATATATATATATCGTCCAGAGGGGGAAATGTTGCCATCAAACTTGATATGGAGAAAGCCTATGATCGTCTGGATTGGCAATTCATGATTTGGGTGTTCAGGGCCTTCGGGTTCTCGGAGAGTTGGATAGACATCATCTTCAGATCCATAAGCAACTCTTGGTTCTCCACGGTCATCAACGGGCAAGCCGACGGTTTCTTCAGATCCAGCCGCGGGGTCCGGCAGGGGGGCCCTCTATCCGCCACCAATTTCATCATCGTAGCAGAAGCGCTCAGCAGAAATCTAAACAACATGGCGAACACCCCCAGATTCCATCACTATCATACCACCACGGGTTGCCATCTTATCACTCATCTGGCCTATGCCGATGACATCCTCATCTTCTCTTCCGGTGATATCCGGACGGTAGAGGTGGTCTGCAGCACGCGCGAGAAATATATCGGATGCTCAGGACAATGCATTAACGCTGACAAAAGCGTCATCTACACCAACCACAAAGCCGACCGGAGCCACTCAACCACCCTTACCAACCTGACCTCCTTCTCTACCGTCTACCTACCGTCTCCTACCTGGGATGCCCGCTGGTTTACGAGAAATCGAACGCGGGCATATTCGAGGGTCTGGTGAACAAAATCAAAAGAAAAATCGAGGAATGGCACAACGCGACCCTTTCCCCAGGAGGCAAAATGATCCTTATCAAGCATGTCCTATCCTTCATCCCCATCTACACCCTGGCCGTGTGCTCCCTACCCAAGAAGGTCCTTTCCTCGGTCGAGACCCTCTTCACCAATTTCTTCTGGGGTCATCTCGACAGCAAGGACAAGCACCACTGGGCTAGCTGGGACACTATGGCCAAACCCACCGATGCGGACGGACTTGGCTTTACCAGATTAACGCACATCATCGATGCCTGCTCAATAAAGTTGTGGTGGAAGCTTCGAATGGACAACTCCATCTGTATTAGGTTCATGAAGGCCTGATATTTCTAGCATTCTCACCCCGTGACAGCCGTCGCCAACAATCGATCCTCTGCATCCTGGCGCAGGATCCTCCACGGCCGCCACCTCGCTGAACCCTTTATCAACGAGACCCCTGACACCCTGAAGTGGTCCCCTTCGCCCGATAGAATTTTCACGATAGCCTCTGCCAGGATGGCGGCGAGAGGCACCGACTCGCCATCTCTGTTGATCGCTCCTTTTTGGCACCCATGTATCCCCAACAAATGGTCGATCCTCATCTGGAGAGCCTACAGCCGGAAGCTACCTACCGATGACTCCCTCACCTCCAGCGGCTATAGCCTGGCGTCCAAGTGCTATTGCTGTACTTCGCACCAATCAGAAACAACAGAACACATCCTACTCATCGGCGGTCTCGCCACTCAGTTGTGGTCCAGCCTTTCTCGTCACTGCGGCCAGGTTTTCCATACCGGGAGCTTCAATAATCTCATTGCCAGCTGGGGCTCCTCTCATAGGCATCAGATAGTCGCAGCCACCAAAATTTGTGTGCTCTGGAAGAACAGAAACAAATTTAGGTACGAAGGTCACCAATACACCCCCCTTCAGCTGTTCAGGGAAGTCCTCCGGCAATGTCTCCGAATCCGCAGACGCTGCTCGCACGCCCCAGAAAGTTTTTGGATGGCGTTGTCCTAGTCCGACCGACGACCTTTCTTGTTGCTCCTGGTCTCTTGCGGCTTTCTTTCGCGCTTGGCGCGTTTACTTGTATAGACTTCAGCATTTTGCGCCTGATACATCAATAAAGTTCCTTTGTTCCATATATATATATATATATATATATATATGGCAGTATATATATATGGCGATGATGAGCCTGGCCTGTACGATACGGGGCATCCACAACATCGGAGGACTGACGAAAAATGGCCACGATCTGAGCTGACGTGGGACAAAATGGGGCACCCCGTGCATGAAACTCAATGGCTAGGACGCCATGCAGGCGGTCGAGGACCGACACCATTCTACCACGGGTATAAATGACGGCCGACCATGCAGCCCATCGTGCGGCGCCATATAGGCATCGAAAAAACATCGTAAGGGCGTCATGCGCATAGAACGGGTGGCTGGGCGACATTGACTATCGTAGGCGTCGCGAAGATGTCGGGGGTGCCTTCGGCGTCGGGGGCGCCTTCGGTGTCGTGGGCAAAGTGAGGCGTTGGGTTACCGGCATCGAAAGACGTCGGCCGTCCCATGAGGCTCTGGAGCGCGCAGAGTGCGCGAAGCGTATGTGTGGGGTGATGATGAAAAAGCCAGTACGGACAAGATCACACGAAGAGTCCGAAGCGACATGACGACCGGCTAAAAATTGTATGTGGGGAGACACATGATTTAACTTAGCCCGCACGTGCTGGTGTGTATATATATATATATATATATATATATATATATATATATATATATATATATATATATATATGATAGGAGGAAATGTATTTATTGATGTGTGGGTGAGTTTTCAGTTGAAAGGATCGAGTGAAGTACAGGGAGCTTCATCAATTTTGTGGTAGGAGGAAAGTTTAGAGTATCAGTTCAATTAGAGGACTGACTGAATGAGGGGGGAGCTTGTTCAGTCACTTGACTGACTGAGTGGGTTGGGGTTAGCATCAGTCAGGTATGTGAAATAGGGAAGGTTGTACAGGTAAAGACAGGATTAGGAGGAGACTGAGGTGGTTTGAGCCCCAGTTCTCTGATCGAGTATCAGTCAATTAGGACCTGACCCCCACCCCTACAACCATTTAAGTATCACCCAAATATGTGTGCGTGCCAAATTGGTCACGTATGAGTGAGTGTACTCATTGCTTGAGAATGCGATGTTGAGAAGAAGGGAAAGACTGTCCAGAAAAGTAAGATTTGGGGGTTCTTTCATAGCAACAGTAGGATAGGAAGAGGGACTAGACTGAACTGATAGGGGAAGAGAAAGGGGAGGATCGGCCATTGGCCTATGGTTTCTGTCAATGTGACAATAACCTCACATATATTAGTGTGTGCAGGTGTGGATGAGTCATGAGTTTTCCTATGAATGAGAGTTAGAGTGTTAGTAGTATCCTAAACTAGTGTACCAGTGTTAGAAAACCAGTGAGTAATTAGTGTTTTGCTTGTGTATTAGTGTCCCGGTATCAGTAAGTGTATCAATGTAGGCAAGGTATCAGGAAATAGGACTGAGTGTATCCTAGTGTGTCTTAGAGGGAAATCAAGTGAAGTGTTGTAACCTCCGTAAACTGAATTTTAGATTTTTTTTCTGAATTTTTGGATTTTTCTTTTTTTCTAATTTTTCCTAAATCTTCAAAATCGTGGATTTTGATACGAAGTATATATTTCAATCATAATATGCTAATGGTACTTGATCTTTTGGTTTTGTAACTATATTATTTGGAAGTTACCCTTAAATGAATTTCTTGTCTATATACTAGGATTTTTACAAGTATAAATATTATTTTTATCTATGAAAAACATTTGTCGAGTTATGATTTTCAAATAAATATATTTATTTACAAACAAACTAGTTGTTAATATCTGAATTATATTTAGCAAGTGATTAATTAGTTAAACTAGTGGTTAACAGTCAGAATTTTGGTTAGTAGTTAGTTTTCCAATAATTTTCTACACTTATTACATATTACAATCCTGTCATTAGGGTTTCTACCTTACCCTATAAATATTGGACAATCCCTAATATTTTACAAAGATACTTTCATAAAACCTAATTTCCTCCTTAGCAGCCACTGTGACGTCCCAATCCCGCAGAGTCCTTTCGTCCTCGCTTCGGACTCTGTGAGACCGTTCGTCCTCGTTTGGGCGTGATGCCTTGCAAGCCTAAGTTACGCTTGCACAAGGCCAAGACCTGTAACAAGACAAGATAGACAATACGCAGCGGAACATATTACAGATATTTGAAACAACAGTGGACACATTGCAGAATATAATTGAACACATGGTAGCAGAAACAATCTCTTTATTGATTTCATTTGAACAAATTACAAGCTCTCAATTCTCTCTGATACAATTCTTATATTCTATCAGAAACATTACATAATACAATGATCTCGTTCCATATATTACATCCCTTTTATATACAAAACCAACTCTTGCAACAGATGACCATCTTTTAGCATCTCTTCTAATTTCTGGCTCCTAAGGATGAGGCTTGGGCTATCGCTTCGGACTATCCTTTTCAATGCGTCTTGCACCTGCGTGCAGACTGATAATGGGTCAGTATTTCAACATACTGGTGATTGTGAAAAAAGGCTATATTTGTCTGAAATAGTCATTAATTTATTTAGTGAGAAAATATTTCTTGTGATGTGATCTTGCTGCTTTTACCTACGTTCATTTCATACATATTTAGAGTCAGATTACATCTTTTGAAAACATCTTTGAAAAGCCACAGTTCATTTCTTTCATTCAAGCATACAAGAGACTATTTATTTCATGCACGATGACTACTCATTTCTTGTGATGTGCGCAACGTATTTCATGAACAATAATCATTTCTCAGGGACAAAAGTATTGGCATTTTTTTCTCTTGTTCAAGACATTCTCAGAGTCAGATTTCATGCACGGTTATCATATCCTTTCTTTACAGGGACATAACATGTTCTTTGTAATAGATTATTCATATAAGCATATTCATAATCAGAAACTTAAGCAACACATGTATCACTTTTTTAGTGATTCTTACCACCTGATAGTCCATCCCTGCACAAGACAAGGATTAGCATAAATATGATATAACCAATGTTGTTCCCTGTTCGTCTCTGTATTGTTAACTCTTAGCAAAATCATTAACGACACATGCAGACTCGATTGGCAGCTATGACTCTCCAGTTCAGTTCTGCACCAATCAACACTTATCTATATGATGGTCCATGGGTATTTCCATGATTAGCTGTTGTGACTCTTGGGTTCAGCTCGTCGCTAAGGACTCAGATATCGACTACCCTTCTAACATGAGGTCTCATTTACCTCAGGGTGCTCTTAATCTCTCCTAAGCCGAGTGGTTTCAGGAGCCCCCAGATACCACCCGAAAGACAAATTTTTACCTTGTGCACAAGTTGCCCGAGACCAATGCATGCTCTAGCAGTTCTATCAGATGAAATAGATTTTGATCAGATCTTCCAGATATGCGACACGTTCATTTCGTGCCTTAGCAGATATATGACACGTTCATTTCGTGCCTTAACAGATGTACGACACGTTCATTTTGTGCCTTTCTTCATTTCAGATCACATAGCCAATAGTTTCTCTCTTTTCTTATCAAGCATGACATTGAGCCATATTTAGAACAAATATCTATATTAGCATGGCATCATCTTATTTGATTTAACATAGCAAAAGTTTATTACTTTTTATCAGTGAACAATCTTTCTTTTAGCATACATGCATCAGTTCATTTCTTATTAGAAGGCAATAATTCTTCTTTGCATATAGGTTATCTCTTTTCTTGTTCTTAGCATGGCAGCATATGGATTCTCTTATAAACATACTCAATGATTACCATCTTGTTATTAGCAATCGCATTCAATTAAAAACTCAGATTCTTATTAGGCATAAGCGAATCATAAAATGAGTCTTTGTCTACTCACCCAGATAAATCGTCTTCTGTTGCAATCACCAGTAATTCGATCTCTCTGTTTATCTAGTGCCTTCGCAGATCGGGATACTACATAATTACCCACAGAGAAGAAGTTTCGTCTACGAAACTTAAGAAGAAACTTATATCCATAGCAGCGATAGTCCTCATCCTTCGCCATCATCAATCCATAAAATTATGATTCATTTCGTATCAAAAGCTCATGTTCAATAAAATATCTTAATCAATCAAATCGATAAAACATATGCCGGCATCATAACAATATTTACGGACTCATTGTATGGAACGTTTATCTCATTATTGATATCGAATAGGCAAAAGAATTTTGATCAGGAGAACATCTTTGAATTCAACCGAATCAAAAATTGGCCAGAGGATTGTGTGCTCTGATACCATTTTGTCATGCCCCGATCCCGCATAGTCCTTTCGTCCTAGCTTCAGACTCTGTGAGACAATTCGTCCTCACTTGGGTGTGATGCCGTGCAAGCCTAAGTTGCACTTTCACAAGGCCAAGACCTGTAGCAAGACAAGATAGACAATACACAGCAGAACATATTGTAGATATTTGAAGCAGCAGCGGACACATTGCAGAATATAATTGAACACATGGTAGCAGAAACAATCTCTTTATTGATTTTATTTGAATATATTATAAGCTCTCAATTCTCTCTAATATAATGCTTATATTCTCCCAGAAACATTACAGATTATAATGATCTCGTTCCATATATTACATCCATTTTATATACAAAACTAACTCTTGCAACAGATGACCATCTTTTGGCATATCTTCTGACTTATGGCTCCTGAGGATGAGGCTCGGGCTATCGTTTCGGACTATCCTTCTCGATGCGTCTTGCACCTGCGTGCAGACTGATGATGAGTCAGTATATCAACATACTGGTGATTGTGAACAAAGGCTACTATTGTCTGAAACGGTCACTAATTCATTTAGTAAGAAAATATTTCTTGTGATGTGATCTTTCTACTTTTACCTACGTTTATTTCATGCATATTTAGAGTCAAATTACATCTTTTGAAAACATCTTTGAAAAGCCACAGTTCATTTCTTTCATTCAAGAATACAAGGGACTATTCATTTCATGCACGATGACTACTCATTTCTTGTGATGTGCGCAGCGTGTTTCATGAACAATAATTACTTATCAGGGACAAAAGTATTAGCATTCTTTTCTCTTGTTCAAGATATTCTTAGAGTCAGATTTCACGTACGATTATCATACCCTTTCTTTACAGGACATAACATGTTCTTTGCAATAGATTATTTATATAAGCAGATTCATAATCAGAAACTTAAGCAACACATGTATCACTTTTTCAGTATTCTTACCATAGTCGATGGTCCATCACTGCACAAGACAAGGATTAGCATAAACATGATATAACCAATGTTGTTTCCTGTCTATCTCTACATTGTTAACTCTTAGCAAAATCATTAATAACACATGCAGACTCGATTGGTAGCTGTGACTCTCCAGTTCAGCTCTGCACCAATCAACACTTATCTATGATAGTCCATGGGTATTTCCATAATTAGCTGTTGTGACTCTTGGGTTCAAATCATCTCTAAGGACTCAGATATCGGCTACCTTTTAACATAAGGTCTCATTTACCTCAGGATGCTCTTAATCTCTCCTAGGCCGAGTGGTTCTAAGCGCCCCCAGATACCACCCGAGAGACAAATTTTTACTTTGTGCACAAGTTGTCCGAGACCAATGCATGCTCTAACAGTTCTATCAGATGAAACAGATTTTGATCAGATCTTCCAGATATGCGACACGTTCATTTCGTGTCTTAACAGATGTATGACACGTTCATTTCGTGTCTTTCTTTATTTCGGATCACATAGCCAACAGCTTTACTCTTTTCTTATCAAGCATGACAATGAGCCATATTCAGAACAAATATCTATATTAGCATGGCATCATCTTATTTGATTTAACATAGCAAAAGTTTATTTCCTTTTATCAGTCAAGAATCTTTCTTTTAACATACATGCATCAGTTCATTTCTTATTAGCAGGCAACAATTCTTCTTAGCATACATGTTATCTCTTTTTTTGTTCTTAGCATGGTAGCATGTGGATTCTCTTATAAGTATATTAAATGATTACCATTTTTTTATTAAGAATAGCATTCAATCAAAAACTCAGATTCTTATAAGGCGTAAGCGAATCATAAAATAAGTCTTTGTCCACTCACCCAGATCAATCGTCTTCTGTTGCAATCACCAGTAATTCGATCTCTCTGTTTATCTAGTGCCTTCGCGGATCGGGGCAGTACAACCACCAAGCCCTGCCAACCAACTCTAGCCCCCCTGCTTCCCTATCTACTGCCTTCCGACACCATTCCGACCACTTTTCCTTTGCCATTCTCGGCCAACTCCGACCCGACACCTGCGTCATCACTGACACCCCCATATTGCCTCTGACAGCCACCCAGCCACCTTGGCTGACACTGCTCTCCTCCTGCCCTACTCTTTTCGACTTTACCACCACGGCATTCATCATCGCCACACCGACCAACTCCAGCTCCCCTTCTCTGAGCCACCACCCGACCACCCATAATAGGCCAGCACCACCACCACCTGTGCCCGTACCCGACTTCATCTCCATGTCAACAGCTACCGCCACCTTCATCGTCTCCACATGATCAACCGTACCACCATCATCACTCTCTTCGACCACCAGTGTCCCCAACGACCAACCACTCGTTTACCGCTTCTCCGCCACTGGCACCGCCAGTCCGCCTACCAAACCAAACCACCACTACCATCCTCTTAACCACACACCAAAGAGAGAGAAAGAGAGAGAAAGTGGACCTTTTCTCATCCGACCTCGTCGAGCCGGGTGTCGCCGTCCTCTACCGACAGCAATCCGGCCACCTTGCTGGAGCTTCCAACTACTGGGGTCCCTTCACCTCTCCCTCCACGACTGTATCACCGTCGCTGCCTTCTCCGGCTGGATCCGCCCCTCCACGTCAGTGCCCGTGGCCGACGCTAGCTGTGCGGCGCTGTCGCGTCGACACCTAGCTTCCTCCGCAGGCGCGAGCCGCCCATGCCCCACCGTCGAAGCTAGGTGAGACACCCCCAATCTCTCTCCTCTCTCTCACTTCGAGCATTTAGGGATTTGAAATTTTAGGTCAGGAGCTTCAAAAACCCCTCTCTCTGTCTTTATATATTAGGGATTAATGGACTAAGACCCGAATTAGGGAAGGATGTTAAGGGGTTAGGTTTTGTCTCAGCTGATGGGCCTTCAAAAAAAAAGGGAATAGAATGAAGCAGCAGCTTCACTCCCCCATTTTAGTAAAAAGGGGGTGATTAGTCATTAAGGTTGTGTTATAATCATTATTATTAATAATTATAGTTTTTATAAGATTTTTATTATTTTGGTGGTTAATAACTATATGAATTAATGGTTAGAGTTAATTTATGGCTCATTGTAATAGCAATAATTTGGGATTTTGTTTACAAACATTGAACGTTAAAATTATTATTATTAATATTATTATTATTGAGATTTTGTTATTTACAATATTATTTATTTGGAAATTGTGTAAAAAAATATTTATATTTTATCAAGTTTGGACCTAAAAAATATTTTTTTTCTATATTCTAATAGCTAGCTAGAGATATTTTGCCTAATACAATATAGTTTATAATACTATAAATAGTTTTCCAAATTGGATGATAATATTTATTTACAAAATATAGCTTTTATTATTATAAATGATTTTTAATAATAAATATGTATTTAGTTATGCTTTTTTCTTAAATCATAAGTCGCGACTATTATAGTCGTTTTCCATTCTTGATTCGATTATCGTGCCGAACTCTGACTTTAGGCTTCTATACACCAAACTAGGCTATTTGGACTATTCTAGACTCAATGGAACCGTTCGTGCCATCGTTTATGACCTTCTTGTGGAGCATAGACTCGTACTTATTCCGTGTCGGTACTTATTTCGTGCCGACACGTTCGTGTCGTACACGTCGACTGCTAACTAAATTGAGGCGAGTACATTCTCTAATAGTTTTCATTATCTTGATAGTCTATATGATATCAGTTTGTAGTGTTATGCTTAATTTCTGGCACGAGAGTACACGGATTGGTATATCTTGGATCCCGTCATGAGATGTTACTCCTGGTTATCCTGGTATACTGGTACATGTCTCGTTCTTGACTATTGTCCTTGTACTTGTATAGACACCGATTCCTAAGAAGATTTGCTACCCTCTTAGAGAATTCTGTGTCGTAACGTGCTATGGTTGGATCTATTATACTAGTCGGAGGATGGATAGATATTATGAGATTATGTGATCATACCCTACTTGTTACTCACTTGTGCATAGCTCACCCTCGCCACACATAGGATGTAGCCTGACCTTACTCGTACTTGTGCATAGCTTCCATGTATGGCCGACCTGATCTCCAGGTTTACCTATGCTTGTTCTTGTGCATAGCCGGTCATATGGATAGCCTAATCCTAGTCCCAAGTCGGTCACATAATAAACTAATATCTTAAGGCATTGTTTTGTATTAGTACATGTTCTATTCCAGATTATCACTTGTTGTTACATTGTACCCGTAATTACTTATAGTACATTATTACCATGACATGCTCACATGATTTCTCTGCTTTTCCATTGTTCAATTCTACTTATCCATCATGTATTTCATTGGTTTCTATTTTTTTATAGTTTTTGTCAATTTAAATGGAACTGCTATTAGTTTATGTACTTCGCTTCAATCCTGACCGGATAAACAATATTTTTAGGAGTTGTTATGTCCTACATACTTGGACCACATGATGATGCTAGCTGAGATGGATTCTCGATGTTCCATTTACCGTGAGTTGTCTTCTGGGAGCTCTAGGCCATTATTCCTTATTTAGATTCATGTTTTGTTGTCAGATTTATCTCCGACACGTTCTTGATATGTATGATCATTTATAGATTCTAGTTGATTTAGTATTACTATTATCCTTCTTATTTATATCTATCTTAGTCATTTATGATTTGAGTACATATTGTTATTATAGATCATTTAGATATCGAGATAATTGCTGGGTACTTGACAGCGCTCTACCGTCGATATTGTGGCGTAAGCTGGGCATGGCCTACGTACTTGTGCCTGAATATCCGGGTGTGGGTCGTGACAAGTATGGCTTGTGCACTGTAGTGAGTGAGTGTGAGGGTTTGTATATGTGAGGCTAAGTAAAATTGGAGTATTGTTAGAAGTGAGAGGATGACAGAGAGATTCAACATCAGTACACTACTGTGAGTTGGAGTAGGGAGCAATTCCCTGTACCAATTCTTTGTGGCTTGTCTTGGCCACTTGGCCTTGAGCAAGTAATATGGGGAGAGCAAGAGGCTCTCTATTAGCAGGCCCTGGCCTTGATAGGCCAGTGCATGAGTTCTCATGGCCAATTGCTCACTGCTGCTAGCAGTGAGGCCAGGCCATTAGCGTATGTGTCAGTCCTAGTTAGTTAGTGTCATGAGTGTCTTTGAGAGATAAGTGTTGGACGAGTGGCTATGTGAGTAAGTGTCTCGAGTGTTTATGGAGTGTCTAAGTGCCTTGAGTGATTAAGTCATATTGGTATCAGTAGGATGTATCGTGAATGTCTAAAGAGAGAGGGGATTTGGTTGATCATAGTAGCTACAGCAGTAGTAGTTGCAACAGCAACATGTGGAGGAGTAATAGGGGCAACAATAACTAAATCCAGTAAAGAAATTGGGGGTTTGGTGAACCATATCAGTCCAAGACTGAAATGGACTTTAGCCCATGATTGATGGTTGGGGTGTGCCTATTTACCTATGTAAATATTTATGTGTACATATGTATGAATATGAATGAGTGTGGGAGACATCTATATACATGGGTATAGGAGTGTGTATCCTTATTTGTGTGTAATCTCACATATAGAGGTATATAAGTGCACCTTACAAGTGCACAGGAAGGTAGGTATTGTGTAACCTAAATTGCATAATATAAATATATGCTATGGGTATCATGGGTATATGGGATTTTGATATACATATAAAGTATATGGATATTGGTATATGAGTGTATAGTATATGGGCATAGTGTAATAGGTTAAGGTTCATGAGTATTGAATATGGGTAAGGGGTAATATATAAACCAGATTAGGCCCATGTGTATTGGTATTTTGGGATAGGAATATGATTGGGTAGATAGGTGATGTAGGTAAATCATAGATAATAGGTATTTGGGCATATCGATGCCTATATGATATGGGATAAGGTAATATTGACATATGGATTAGATTAGGATAATAGGCTAGGTATTGTATCATAGGGTATAGGAAATTGCATAGGGGTTTGAGTATAGAGGCTAAGGTATTCTATCATAGGGTAATAACTAGTATAGCCTAGATAAGTAAGGTATATACCCAATAGCTTGGGTATTGGACTCATACAACTTAGAATGGCTAGTTTGACCTAGTTTGAATGGTTGACCTATAATTGACTTAGACTGCATATATCATACTAGATATCCATGTTGAACACACTTGAACATCAATTTATATGTGTATCTCATATCTAGGTTTGGGTGACATCACTTTGAGCATCGATTCACATTCATTACTCAGGACGACGGGCGAGTACATTCTCTGATAGTTTTTATTTCTTGATATTTCCTATGATGCATGTTTATATTAGTGTTATATCTTGATTCCGACATGATGGACACACGGATTGGTATTGTATGGATTTCTTGACTTGAGATACGTAGTTTCATGCCTAATGATTTTTACTGGACTAATGAATTATTGAGATACGTATCGAGACCTGGATCCATGTGTACTTGTCGGGCGAAGAAATACCTAGGAGACGTGTGAACATACCCTTTCTATCCTATGGTCTTACTGGAATAATAGCAGCCACACACGGATGTGTATGGTTTGTCGGATATTATCCTCTAGTCGTTCACATGTCAACTTTGTATTTTAAAACACTGGTATTAGACACAGATATTCTGGACTTGTTTGTTGTATACCTTACATGATAGCTTTTCCTCTTTATTACATATCTGTCTACCTTTACATTTTTATATTACTTCTCATACACCTATTGGTCTATATTCACTTGTCTCTTCCAATTGTACTTTTGTCTCTATAAATTGTTCATCAAGAATTATATTATTATTTACATTTTCATAGTGCTTGTCAATTAACAAAAACTACTATTTGAGTTGTACTTCGCTCCAATCCTTACTGGATAATATTTTTCAGATGGCTTAGACTGTTGTCCTACATACTATGAGCAGGGGGTATACGAAGGATGCACATAGGAGTCTCAGGAGGATCCTGCTCACTAGAGAGTGCCCTATAAGTAGCTTATAGTTTAGCATTTCATATTGTATCGGATTGTTCCGAATGTGGGTTTGAGACTTATTATTATCTTTAGGATATATATTTAATTGTCTTAGAATTCTAGACTTAATTTGTATCATGACTTTGCTATTACTTCTAGTCAATCTTTTTTATCTTCATTTCCAAATATCGTGCCTCATCTTTCTATCGATCTTGTGATTGAGTTATATATATTTACATGTCATATTATTCCTCCGTACGGAGATGATAGGATATATCTTATATTATTAGATGTTAGTTGTTATAGATGACCTATACAGCGTTCTACCGCCGACACTGCAGCGTAGACTGGACGTACTCACGTCCTCGTGCCCTTAAACAGGGTGCGGTTCGTGACAAGTATTAACATTAATTTTAATTTTAGTGATTTGATTGATAATTTTAATGTTCTTTCTTTAATTTTAATGTTAACGGTAAAACAAAAATAAAAATTAATTATAAACTTAATACTAAAATTAACATTAACATGAACATTAATATGTGTGTGTGTGTGTGTGTGTGTGTGTGTGTGTGTGTGTGTGTGTGTGTGTGTGTGTGTGTATTTGGTATTTTTGCCTTTAGACTAGGAAAGATTGTCCCACATCGGCTACAACATATGGTGAGTATCTCAATATAATGCATTGCTTGTGTTGAGATGTGCACATGAGGTGTGGTGGGGCACGAGTGTGTGCCATGTGGAAGTATTTTCCTAGAAGCAAAAATGATTAATTCCAACAAGGAGACAAGTTGATTTTTGTCGTTCAGACTCGGACTTGGACACGGACTCCATGATGCCTCGTGCATGCACGAGCGTGTGTTCGGGAGGTAGGCGTGGACAGACACTCGACTATGCTGATTGTCGGATGAACTAAAATATCAAACTCTACTTTTAAGTATTAGTATTTTAGTCCCACATCGGACAGAAGAAAAGGTGAAGTCTCACTCCACTCTTTAAATAGAGCCCCTGACCTCCTTTCTAAGATGCACCAAAGAAAAGAGTAAAGGGAGTCCGTGCTGTCCAGGGAGCCCGTTAAAGTCACAAAAAGATGACTAACGAGCGATCCAGAAGTTTTTTGAGAACTTGCTAGTTCCTGGAAGCGAAACGTATAAAGGCGAATCTTGCTTTGAGCAACGGTGATCTTCATCACCCCAGCAAAGCTGTCTTTCTCTTTCTTCTTTCATTTTCTTCTTTTTCCTTCGTCTTCGAGACAGAGACTTCAGGACCATTAGAGTTGTAAATTCTTTGCTATAAAACCTCTGAAGTTCCTCTTTCACAGAGTATGTGACGGGATTCGTTCCTGAGAATCACTCTGTCCACTCATGTTCTTCCATCTAAGATCTGTTTCAGGAATAACAATCTCAAAGCAAGATATAGATCCGATGGAGAACATCCGTGCAAACATTCTCGACACGAGTTTTAACAAACTTGAGAAGTTTGACGGGGAGCATTTGTCACACCCCAGAAACAGAATACTGGAGAGCAGAGGACAGACACAGCCAGCTACGTACATTAAAGTGTAACCCACCTCACAATACGGCTACGGCTGTCTAGATACATGAGGGTAAAACTACAATCCATTGATCTCTATGGTCAAGAACAAGCCTAGTGTCTCAACCTCAAGCAAGCAAATAAATGTACAAGATCTTAGATCATTAGACATACAAGGTAAGGCGTCCCAAACATTCATATTCAGATGATCATGAAGCTAGTCATACAAAATGCGAGACTAGCAAGAGTTAAGTCATACATGATCAACCCTATAATTTGTCAATCATGTTACAGTCCTTAGGCAAACAGAAATTAAATTTCAACACGAGCTAACACTTGCTTGGCGGCTAAACGTCTCAAAAGAATAATTTATAATAGAATGGGGAGCAAAATAAGAAATCCACTCGTTGCCAGGATTACGTCTGGTGTTCACCATCTGGCTGATAAGCAGGAAGAACCTCTGGTATCACCCCAAAATCTAGCCATACAAAACCTGCTGGGTTAAACCCTAGAAAGAGCAAGTGCCATAAGGAAAACTTCACTTAGGAACTAAAACTAGCATATGATAAAAGAAGAACTGATAAAATAGCATAGTTAAATAACATAAAAGACTGAGTTAACATAAAACATAGCTTGCAGTAGGAGGAACAAGAGGTGGGATAATTCCCATGTTAATCACGAGACAAGCATTCAGGCACGAACAATCAAATCCTACGGCTTGCTATTATTAGCTAGCTAGGGTTATCACAGGCCTAGTTACTAGCAAGATGCAGTTAAGATGTTTCCTCAGTAACAAGCCCTGCAGCTATCTAGGTTATCCAGACGAGGTGATTTATTAGAGTTACCAGGGTTATCAAGATTACTGATGTACTTTCAGTACTTGTGTTATCAAGAAGTGCCCCACATGACAGTGGGCCGAAAATGTGACCTACTCGTCGGCAGGCTACAAGTCCCTCAGGTGTGGCCGGGATAACGGGATCGCTTGTAACTGAAAAAAATCTCTACATGAACTACTTGGTCAATCTAGTCATTAATCTAGTCAGATTCATTGTGAATTCCTGACCGTGGTAACCAGGAATCCATGTCCTAGACATGATGCAAGACGAGACATGTAGCTTATACAGACACAATCAAGAAAGTCAACCACGGTGTCAAGACAAGAGTTACTTAGCAAGTCAGGATAACTGTCGCAACAGCCTTTCAAGATTTTATATGTCATGTCAGGTTACTTGTCATGTCAAGAGTACTTGTATGGAGTGTGCCTCGACGGGCCACTTATCAAGAGTTATCAAGACGGGTTCATATTATCATGTTCAAGTCAAGTTCAAGTTACTATCTTGAGACTATCAAGTGTCAAGTCGGGTCATCGCCATTTAGCCCAAGTATAGAAAATATGCAAAGAAGATCGAGAACACCCATGTGTGATTGAAACTATAAGTCACATATTACCTCTGATTAAAGCGAGACAGGAAGATTCTTGAAGCGAAGACAAAGGTGCGCGAGGTGCAAGGTGCACGAACCAAAAGGTACACGAGGTACGCAGACCTATAGGTGTACGAGGTGCAAGGTGCGCGAACCAAAAGGTGCACAAGGTGCAAGGTGTGCAGACCAAAAGGTGCATGAGGTACGTATGAGGTACAAGGTGCACGAGGTACAAGGTGCACGGACCAAAAGGTGTACGAGGTGCAAGGTGTGCGGACCAAAAGATGTGCAAGGTGAAAGGTGCACGAGATGCGTGAGGTACAAGGTGCACGAACCAAAATGTGAGCGAGGTACAAGGTACGCGGACCAAAAGGTGCACGAGATGCGCACAATGTGCGTGATGTGCAAGGTGTACGAGGTGCGCGAGGTGCAAGGTGCGCGGACCAAAAGGTGCGCGAGGTGCAAGGTGCGAGGACCAAAAGGTGCGCGAGGTACAATGTGCGTGGACCAAAAAGTGTGCGAGGTGCAAGGTGCACGGACCAAAAGGTACGCGTGGTATCGTCCCTACCAGCAAGCTTTGGCTATGGTGCTTTAGAACTTACAATGTCCATAACTTGGGCTACAAAATAAAGGTCTAAACTTAATGAAATTGAATTCTCTACAACATGAAACCATTAGTTTTCGAAAATAACAATGTATAAGAGATCAAAACCAAAAAAATAAAGAAACTATAAACTTAAATCTACAAAAATGTAACCCTCAAAACCAAAATCTCCAAGTTCTAAAGAAGCTTAGAATCAAGCAAGGAAGACAAGAGAACAATAAAATTTGAGATCCATCATGAAGCAAGTTGTACTTGCCTAGGGCTTGGGTGTAGGTGGAGAGGAGTAAATGAAGAAGATGAGAATAAATAAATGAAAGTTATGGAGAAGAGAGAGAAAGAGAGAAGTTGACTTAAATACCAAACCTCTCCATCTCAAACCAAACCAAGCCAAGCCAAGCCAAGTCATGTTGAACCAAACCAAATAAACCAAGACAAGATTAAACCAGGACTAGGCTAAGCAAGACAAGTCTAACTACGATCCACCTGACAAATGTCAAAAATCCATACACGTATAATAAAAATATGTATAACGGAAACGGAAGTGACAACTCTACCCACCTTAGAAGAATTTCGTACTCAAAATTTAATCAAGAGGCTAGAGGTGTCCAGATAAGTTATACTAATACTGGCAATCTACGACTAGCAGTCAATCAAGCGATCATTCATGCGAGCCAGAAATTAAAAGCATAAGGCATAAGAAAGATATTATACCTTATGAGTCAAACATGTGTGGATATCGCAATCGGATATCATCATCACGTTTCCAAGTTGACTCACCCAAAGAGTGATGACCCCAAGCAACACGGACTAAACTAATAGTTTTGTTCTTGAGTATCTTCTCCCTTCAGTCCAATATGGATATGGGCCTTTCCTCATACGAAAGGTTGGTAGCAACAAATAATTCCGAATGATCAAGGATATGGCTCAGATCCGGAGTGTACTATCATAATTGGGATACATAAAATACGTCATGTACCTTACGTAACGACGGCGGAAGAGCGAGACGATAGGATACATCACCTACTCGCTCGAGAATATCAAATGGCCCTATATACCTAGGACTAAGCTTTTCCCGTATGCTGAATCGAATGACGCCACGGGTAGGCGAGATCCTAAGGAATACGTGGTCGCCGATAGAAAACTCAAGAGGACGCCGATAAGAATCGACCCAATGGCGCTGACGATCTTGTGCAACTCGAAGATGATCTCTAACTTGTCTGACCAACTCGATAGTCCGAGTAACCATTTTTGGACCAAGTATCTGACTCTCGCCTACATCATCCCAGGCTAAAGGTGATCTGCACTTTCTGCCATACAGTACCTAAAATGGTGCCATCTGGATACTGGCCTGGAAACTATTATTGTAAAAGAACTCCACTAGGTGCAGGTGATCTTCCCACGAAACACCAAAGTCAAGTGTACAGGATCATAACATATCCTCAAGAGTTTGAATCGTGCGCTCCGACTGAGCATCTGTCTGCGGATGATAAGCTGAACTAAACTTGAGACGAGTTCCCAACTCTCCTGAAGACTCCGCCAAAAGTACGATGTAAACCTTGAATCTCTATCGGACACGATATTGACTGGAACTCCATACAATCTGACTATCTGTCTAAGATACATCTCTGCAAGTTGATCCGTTGATTGGCCAATTCTGAAAGAAAGAAAGTAAGCTACCTTCGTGAGCCGGTCAACTTTAATCCAGATAGCATCTTTTCCAGTTGGAGATTTAGGTAATCCAGTTACAAAATCTATGGTAATATGCTCCCACTTTCATTCTGGGATTGGTAAAGGTTGAAGAAGTCTAGCTGGTCTCTGATGTTCAGCTTTAACTTATTGGCAAACTAAATAACGAGAGACAAACCGAACTATCTCCCTCTTCATGCCATTCCACCAGAAATGCTGACGGATATCAAGATACTTCTTCGTACCACCGGGATGAATTGAATACTATGAACTGTGAGCCTCTGCCATGATCTCCTGCCTGATGTCACCACTGGGTACACAAAGACGCCATCTATGTCGGAGCGTGCCATCTTCATGAATACATAACTCTGCTCTTCGTCCTGCTTCACATTCTGTCCTAAGCCGCTGAAGCTTAGAATCCGATGACTGTGCTATCTTGATTCTCTCAACTTTGCTGGACTGAACTAGTATACTGGCCATCAATGCCACATTAGTAGGAAAAACAATCTCTATACCCATCTTCTGAAGAACCTCTAATAACTTTGGCTATGCTGTTAGAAAATAAGCTCATGCTCTTCTACTCAATGCATCTGCAACTACGTTGGCCTTCCCAGGATGATACTGCAGGTTAATGTCATAATCCACCAATAACTCTAGCCATCTTTTCTGATGCATGTTAAGATCCTTCTGGGTAAATACATACTTAAGACTCTTGTGGTCGGTGAAAATCTCTACCCGATCTCCGTACAAATAATGCCTCCAAAGCTTAAGGGCAAAAACCACTACTGCTAACTCCAAGTCATGGATTGGATAATTTCTCTCATGATCACGAAGCTGATGTGATGCATAAGCTACTACCTTGACATGTTGCATCAATACGCATCCCAATCCTCTGCCTGAAGCATCATAATAAACTAAAAATCCTCCAGTTCTATCTGAAAACGTGAGAATGGGTGTCGTCATCAATCCTTGCTTCAACTTCTCGAATGAACTCTGACAATCTGCTGTCCAAGCAAACTGCACATCATTGCGGGTCAACTGCGTCAATGGTGCTGAAATCCGAGCAAAGTCTGACACAAATTGTCGGTAGTAGCCCGCCAATCCTAGACAACTACGAACTTCTGCAACGGTGCTAGGTACTGGCCATGTCTCTATAGCCACTATCTTCTGGGGGTCCACTTCCACTCCACCTATGGTGATGATGTGACCTAAGTACAAAATGTGATCAAGCCAAAATTTGCACTTACTGAACTTCGCGGACAACTAGTGCTCCTTGAGAATCTGAAGGACTATTCAGAGATGCTGCTCATGCTTTGCTTCATCCTTGCTATAGACTAAGATATCGTCTATGAACACTATCATAAACTGATCCAAATAGGGCATGAATATGCGATTCATAAGATCCATGAATACTGCTGGCGCATTGGTCACTACGAATGGCATAACGAGAAACTCCCAATGTCCATATCTAGATCTGAATGCTGTCTTTAGGATTTCTTGCTCTCTGACTCTGAACTAATGGTACCTCGACCGCATGTCAATCTTCGAGAATACTATCGTTCCACTGAGTTGATCGAACAAGTCATCTATCCTTGGTAGAGGATATCTGTTCTTAATTGTTACAGAATTTAAGGTACGATAATCAACACATAATCTTGACGTACCATACATCTGTAGGAGCGTAAAAAGTGCTTCAAAGCAAGAGTCATCTCATTCATAAATCATTGGTTTTCTACACCAAGCAAGAGCGGATAATCTCTTTTACGCCTAAGCAGGCTGATCACTTTACGCTTGGGTCCACACCGATGGTTTTACGCCAAGGACAGAGCAGCCTCTTTTACGCTGGACAAAGCTGTCAAATCTCTTATTTAATGCAAACTCTGACATGAAGATATTAATGATGGCATTTACCACAGAATTCAATGGGATTTGTCTTATACAAAGACCATTGTTGTCTTTTACGGGGGATCGAGCTACTTTACGCTCACTATATGGTTTCTTTTACGCACGGAGTTTTACATGAGTTCTTACGCTTATAAAATAATGTGTGCGTAAAGTCTATTTGAGCCATTTTATGCTCAAGGTTATTCAATAACCACTTTACGCTGGAAACTTATGACAGAGCTATTTTACGCTCATCTTACTACTTTACGCCCAGAGGATGTTGGAGCTATTTTTACGCTCTATTCTTTCTGGCCAGTATGGAACGTGGTTTGCCTACATGGCCTTCATGCCACATATTTCGAAGAACGTGTGTATATGCATTATATTCTCACTGAAATGATGGGACGCGTGTCAATGTATGCAAAGGATGACTCTGATCGTGGGTGGCAGTTGTTAGCGTAAAGACAGATTTTGATGTCTTTTTACGCACAAAAGCCCCAGTCTATAAATAGACTTATTTTTCTCAAAGGAGAGGGATGAAAAAGGAGAACGGAAGAGAATAGAGAGATCAGGACTTCGAGATTTTGATCCTCCAGAGCATTGTTCTTCAACTTTTCTTTCAGAACAGGGTGAAGCAAAGCAGGAAAGCATTCGGCCTCGCCATCAGTGCCCAAGTGCGTCGATACCTTTCTGGTGACTTAGTTCTTCTAAGTTGTTCTACTTCAAGCAGTGATCTTCATCATCATCATATTGTCCAAGGAACAAAGTGATCATTTACGAATCAGACTTCCATAGCAATACTTTCCTAGAATCAAATTTGTACTTCTTGTACTTTTTCTCGTTTTATTTTCAAAATCCAACCTTTTGTTTGGCAATTTTGTTAAGTGAAACAAAATGGCGACTCTGCTGGGGACGACTTTCTCCTCCGACGAGGAAGTGATTGCTCAATATGATGATGTTTCAGTCGGTTCGACTAAGAAGACTCTGGTTGTACACTTCGACCAGACTGCCTATGAAGAAATGTTCCGAACTGGGGGTGGTTCTCACCACTCCAATGTTCAAAAGTCTCGCAAAGCACAAAAAGTTTGGATTCCCAAATCTAAAGTGATTTCTGGTCTCTCTGTTGCTTCTGATGACAAGGGAATTCTTCCCACTCCTGTCGTAGGGGCTCCCGTTCGTAACGAGGCAGTCCTTACTTCAAAGTTGCACTCAAAGTGTGATGATTTATCTCCCGTTTGTAACGGAGAAGATAATCAAGTTTAACGCCCACTGCGTAAGAATCAAGTTTTATGCTCAGTGGATAAGAACCAAATTTTACGCTCAAGGCATAAGAATGAGTCTTCCATTTGTAATGTGGCAGATTCTAATGTTTCTGAGTGTAAAACCCGTCTTCCGTCGGTGACGTGGTAGACTCACACAAATTACGCTCCGCACGTAAAACAAAATCTCCCGTCTGTGATGTGGTAGATAATCAATTTTTACGTTTTACGCGTAAAGGTAAGTCTCCTGTCTGTGACAGTGTAGATAAAATTCACAACGATGTTTGCACATCTAATGTGAATATACCTAAATGCATACAGCGTAAAAGTGGTGTTGGTAAAACTTCTATCCTATACCAACAACCTTCTTATACTGCTTTACGCAAGGTACCAAACTTGCAAATTACACGCCATGAAAATGGGGTCCTTCGTGCTAAATCTCAAGATTTACGCACACAACTCCAAACGCGTAAAAATGTACAATTTGGTTCTGTGAATGAAGCTAGTAATCTTCTTTATACACAGGGGACTAAACGTTTTTCTACCCCAAATATAATAAAGAAGAATATTCCCTCCACTCCTTCTGACTTACGTGAATTGCTAATGCAAAAGCGTAAGAATTCACAATCTCCGGCGATGCTCCCCCAAGAAAGACATCAATGTGGATATCATCAGGTTGTGATCAATTATTGTTGTTCAGTTTCAAAACGGTCAGTTTTTGATCGACTGAATTTCTCACTTCAACATCAAGCTGAAGACCAAGAAGATGAGTTGTCATATGCATCAGTCAACATGGCATCTCATACTAACAGAGGACGACAACCGAGACGGAACATGTCCCAAACTTCAGGTCAACAACAATTCAACAGATTTCTTGATTCCTTTGAAGGAGTATATCAGAATACTCGATCAAGAAGACAAAGATAATTGCAGATTTCTGATTCAGAAGCTGGGGGTACTCAATCTTTTGAGTCTGATACCGATAGTGTGGATTCATACTTCTATACTAATCCCTCTATATCTTCAAGAGAGGTTGAATCCTACGCTGTTGGAGATGAACCAGAGACGTCATCTGCTAATACGGAACAACGTCTCACTGCCGTGGAGCAATCATTGAAAGACATGCTCAACATGGTGCAAAGCATGCATCAGATAGTTTTGAATCAGCAAACTGCTCAACCCACAGTAATAACTCCGGTACCAACAGCAGCACAAACTCAAGATAGTCAAGGGGCTGATATACCTTCGAATATTCAAGAACCTGCTGTTAATCAAAATTCTGCATCTCTAGATCCCATCATTCCAGAAGATGTACCACCTCCATTGGGGGTTACGGTACATCCAACGACTATTCAATCAAATGTGCTTCCTCAAACCAGTGAAGCCATTCAAGCAGTGCGTGAACTCAAAGCACAGTTTGAGGTTTTGAGGCACAAAGATCAGCTCCAGAGGTTAGGGATTAAGCAACCTTATCCTTCTCATTGGAATGATGTACCCTTTCTACCGAAGTTCAAGCCACAATCTATGGTTTTATTCGATGGAAAAGCATCTCCCAGTCAATATATCAATTACTTTGATATTATGACTGTACACTTGCAGAAAAATGATGCTCTTCTCACTCGAGTGTTCATTGGGTGCTTGACGGGTTCGGCTTATGACTGGTATCGTAGCTTACCCGATAACTCTATTTCGTCTTTTGACGAATTCAAGGCAATATTTCTCTCCCACTTCTATGAAGGAGGTATGGACATGAACATGTCCTCCTTAATAGAAATAAAACAAAAGGAGAAAGAAGATAATCGGACGTTCATTGAACATTTTCGACAGGCTACTCTAAAGATGCCTCCTGGTATGCCAGATTCAGCGTTGATCGATACATGCAAGATGAATCTGCGACCATCCATTGCTGTCTTCACAGGTTCCCAATTCACAGATTGGGCTTCATTTATCATAGCAGCAGTTTCTGCCGAGACCAATAGTAGGTTGGCTCGGGAACATGGGATGATTTTTGCTTCAGAAGATAAAGAAAAGAAAAGCAATCCTGGTAATAATCCTGGCAATCGTAACGTGAAAGAAAAAGATACTCTTATGGTCAATCTCTCCAAGAACAAAACGATGCCAAATAATCAGAAATCTTTCAGGCCAAAGGAAGAATACTCTTTTGACGAAAGTGATATCCCAGGGATATTTCAGTGTCTGGTGAAAAGTGGCAAACTTCAGATTCCAGAGCCAAAAAGGCCTAATAAGGTGAATCTGACTAACAATCCCAAATATTGTATCTATCATAGATACATTAATCACCCTACCAGTGCTTGCTATATCTTAAAAAAGAAGATCCAAGACCTGATAAATGGGGGCGCCATCGCTTTAACCAATGATGACCATACGGTTACAACCAACATGGTCTCTTTTCAGTTTGGAGATTTTCTTCCACAGCAAGTCCCAGATGGAATTATTCCAATTTCGAAGGCGACTATGAAGATCGTGAATATCCCGCCCGCCAGGGAAGAAAATACAGGATTGCTGTCGCTCACATTGAAGAATGGTGAAATCATGTGGGTACATCCTGACTTAGTACCTGAATTAGAAAATGAAGGTAAAACTTTAAAATCCAAGAAAGGTAAGAAAGTCAAAACCTGTAACATGATTTCTCATGTTATTCCAGATCCTGATGACTTGGATCATCTATGGGATGGCCTTCCTCTAGAAGATAGACTAAAAGGACTAAACATTTGTCCTCCAAGTCTAGCTCCTCCTACCAAGCTCAAGCTTACCCATCAGCAGTGGCTAGCCATGAATAGTGTTCCTTTATATCGGGCACAACAAGTCTTTACTGCTTATGAAAAATCTTCGACAGGGATTTTTCCTCATATCCCGAATCCTCCTCCTCCCGTAACTACAGAGACATCTATTCTTCATTCTCCTAGGGTTACAGAAGGTCTTGCTTCTTCCTCTTCCTCTGTTGAAACACTTGTCAAAAGTCCGCTGCCTACTCACTTGTATAGTCAGCAATCTGTTCATCTTATGAAGAAGATGGGTTATGACTTTCAAAAGGCAGAAGGTTTAAATTATGATAAAGGAATACGTCTTCCTTTACAAATTTAAAATCAGAATTCCACTGCTGGATTGGGTTCTGAAGTTCCTCGTAACAACCCTCACAAGAAGAAGACTAAGGAAAGAAAGATTAAATCCTGTAATATGGTATTTCCTTCTCTTGAGTCTGAAGAAGAAACTTTTGCTGGTACAAGATCTGGAAAAGAGTACTACAAAGACTATGAGGGATCCTCCAAAGAAGCAGAAGATGTTGTGGAAACTCTACCAGTTCAACCTTCTCCTGTTCCTGCTAAACCGTCTGTGGTTGAAAAGGGGAAACAGAAGGCAGTACGCTTTGATACCCCATTAAAGTCTGCTTCCAATCAGGGGGTGGTGATGAAGCCTTATAAGTTTGATATTCTAGCTCAGTTAGCCAATACTCCGGCTAGACTTTCTATATTAGAACTGCTTCGCCTTTCCAGAAAAAGCAGAGAGACTTTGAGCGAAGCTTTACTTCAAGCAGATTCATGCTTGGCACAACTCAAGACTCCTGATAATATACCAGTGTCATGTCCTCAATGTCATAGTGTGATGGAAGCAATTCCCAACATCACCTTTACACAAGAAGATATGCTATTGAAACACAACAAGCATGATAGGCCTCTGTGTTACACTGGATATATCGGATCCACTGAAATTGATAGAATTTACATCGATCCTGGATCTTCAATTAGTATAATTCTTCAGAGTATGCTAAGATCCCTGAGGATTCCTACTAGTGAGCTGACTTATACTAGTACTACGATAGTCGGTTTTAACTCTGGCAAGAGCAAACCACTAGGGAAGATTCGTCTGCAGATTCAGATTGGTGATCTTTGAACTATGGTAACTTTCTATGTTATCAACTCGGACGTATCCTACAATATTCTTCTTGGAAGACCGTGGATTCATGAGCACAATATTGTGCCTTCAACTCTTCACCAATGTTTCAAATATGTGGACTCCCAAGGAGTTGTGAAAACTGAGTTTGCTGATATTAATCCATTCAAAGGTGTTGAAGCCTACTTCTCTGATTCAAGGCTTTATAAACCAGAGCATGTGAAAGATATATCAGACATGGCTGAAGATCAATCACCCTCTGAGGATCACTCTATTAATAAAGATCCGCCAGAGGAGCAACCTTTGAAGATCATAGTCAAGGGACGAATCCAATCCCCATATGTCAATGATCAACCTTTGATGATCAAGGTTAAAGGAAGAACTCAAACTTCATCTGAGGAATCAATAAATATTTCTGCTAAGAGCCAGGTTCAACCTTTTATGATTAAGGTCAAGGGACGTACTTCTTATATGAATGATCCAGAACTACCGTTGATTGTCAATCTTGGCAAAACTATGCAGAAGATGGATGATGGTCCACTATTGATTAATCTGAAGCGTAGCAATCAGACTGTAAATGATGTAAATATTGATCATTCTGTACTTTTTGATATCAATAAAGATTTTCTGTTCGAGTATATGGCTGTCAAGTTTATTGAGAGAATGACTTTATCTTCTGATAATCAAAGTCATCAATATAAAGACAACATAGAACCGGAAGAAACTTTATACATTGATCATAAGGAGAATTCTTTTCCTCCTCATGTCGATGTCGGACCTTATGCTCAAAAGTTCTTGACATCTTCTCCCTATCTACTTCCTGTAGCCGCTTCATCATAAGCTTGCGTAACTTTCAGACATCACGAAGAATCATATTTCGTGGTTCCGTCTGATAAGAAAAACAAGCATCAAATTGTGTTTGGTCTGGCTAGAAATATCCCTGTTACTCAGACAGATGATCTGAAAGATAAAGATAAAGGAAGAATCTGAATTGACAAATATAGTCAACAATCTATCAAGATTATCCAGAATATGGGATATGATTTGAAGACTATGCAAGGTCTTAATCAAGGCAAGGGTAGACGACTACCATTATGCGGTGATCCATTTTACCAGAAGACTCGTCATGGGTTGGGATATGATCCGTCCCACATGTTTAATGATGATATACAAGAAGAATTCTCTTCTAGCTCTTCACAATCATCAAATTCGGAAGAAATTCTATTCATCGAATCCGATATGTCTTGTTCCTTATATTGTGAATCTGGGCAAATACTCTCAATCAATATGGTTCAAACCGATGATGAATCAGAGCCATTTGAAAATGATCCTTGGGCTCAACAAATGGATACTCAATGGGAACTTCGTTTCGAACAACGACAGCCACCTACAGAAGATGAGGTTATCCAGATTGATGTCGGAGATGGAGTTACGTCCAAACCGATATTCATCAGTAAGAATCTTTCTGAAGATGAAAAGAAAGAGCTAATAAAACTTATAAAAGATTACATTGACATCTTTGCATGGAGTTATGAAGAAATGCCAGGGCTAGATCCCACAGTTGCTACCCATAAACTTAATATTTTGCCTAATGTCAAGCCTGTAAAACAATAGCAACGACGCTTTAGACCAGATATGATAGATACGATTGAGGCAGAAGTCAAAAAGCTGATTACGTGTGGCTTTGTTCGTGAAGAACAACACCCAGATTGGGTGGCCAATATTGTTCCTGTTATGAAGAAAAACGGAAAAGTCCGAGTTTGTATAGATTACCGAGATCTTAATACGGCTTGTCCAAAGGATGAATTTCCACTTCCAATTACTGATATTATGATAGACAATACATGTGGTTTTGAACATATGTCTTTCATGGACGGATTCTCATGATACAATCAGATCAAGATGCATCCAGAAGATGAGAAGCACACCGCTTTTCGTACACCTCTTGGGGTCTACTGCTATACAGTTATGCCGTTTGGTCTTAAAAATGCCGGTGCCACGTATCAACGGGCTATGAGCAATATCTTTCAAGAACATCTACGGAAGATAGTTGAATGCTATGTAGATGACATCGCTGTTAAAAGTCGATCAAAGGATGATCACATTCAGGACTTGAGAACAGTATTTGAATTGATGCGCCAACATCAATTGAAAATGAACCCTACTAAGTCTTTCTTAGGGGTTTCCAGTGGCAAGTTTCTAGGATTTGTCATTACCTCTCAAGGTATCCATGTTGATCCTGATAAGGTTAAAGCAATTCTTGAAATGCGTCCTCCTCGTAATCTGAAAGAACTTCGTGGCTTTCAAGGCCGTATTGCTTATATCAGAAGATTTATATCTAATCTTTCTGGGAGATGTCAACCTTTCTCCCGTCTATTAAAGAAAGGGGTATCTTTCGTCTGGGATGAAGCGTGTCAAAAAGCCTTCAATGACATTAAGCAATATCTTACAAACCCACCTGTTCTGGTACCTCCGGTGGTAGGAAGACCATTCTTGCTATATGTTCGAGCTTTAGATCATTCACTTGGTGCTCTTCTGGCACAGAAAAGTGATATGGGTCATGAACAAGCAATATATTATCTGAGCAGAATGATGGTCGGAGCTAAACACATATATACTCCTGTAGAAAAAGAATGTCTAGCTTTGGTTTTCGCCATCCAAAAGACAAGGCATTATGTCACCGGACAGACTATTCATGTCATCTCCAGAATAAATCCCATTCGGGTATTGATGAGGAAACCGAGCATTCTTAATTCCAGGTTAACTACCTGAGTGATGTTGCTCACTCCTTATGATATGATTTATGTGCCTCAAAAATCAGTGAAGGGCCAAGCGTTAGCTGATTTCTTAGCTGCTCATCCTATACCTGAAACTTCGAAGTTATATAAAGACATTCCAGACGAAGTAGTGGATTATAACATGACTTTGAAGAATGATATATGGCAATTATATTTTGATGGAGCATCACGAGTGGGACCTAAAGGCAATATTGTCTCTGGGATAGGAATTGTCTTGGTTTCTCCTGACAAAATGGTCATATACCGTGCCTATTCTCTTAATGAGCCATGCTCTAACAATGTAGCAGAATATAATGCTCTATTGATTGGTCTCCAAGTAGCAAAACAATTGGATATTGAATTCTTAGAGACTTATGGAGATTCTCAATTGATCGTTAATCAAGTTAGAGGAACTTATAAAGTCAGAAATCCTGATCTCATCCCCTATCATCAAGTGGTAGTCGAGTTGGTCCTTTCATTCAAAGGATTCTTCATTGAATTTGTACCACGTTCTCAGAATGTGGAGGCTGATGCTCTTGCCAGCTTAGCTGCAGACTTGGCTGTCCCAATCCGAAGGCAAAATACAATTACTTTGTTAGACCGAGACTTGTTCTGTGTGAAAAGTAATCTGTATATTGAACAAAGTTTTACTACAGAGTCAAGTTCCCAGTAGAAAGATTGGAGAACTCCATTTATTGATTATGCAGTTCATAGAATTTTGCCTGAAGATCCTAAAGAAGCTGCATCAATTAAGAGACGATCATTTCGATTCTATTATGATTCGTCTTTACATATGCTGTATCGTCGTTCATATGACGGACTCTTACTGCGCTGTCTTTCAGAAAGTGAAGCCAAACAAACACTGCGTGAGGCTCATGACGGTGTCTGTGGTGCTCATCAACCGGGTCCAAAGTTGTAAGACCGTATTCGGAGAATGGGGTATTATTGGCCTTCTATGATAGCAGATGCTGTGGACTATGCCAGAAGATGTAAAGCATGTCAGATTCATGCTGATTTTATTCATCAACCATCTGAATTTCTACATCCTACAGCAGCCTCTTGGCCCTTCGAAGCTTGGGGTATGGATGTTATTGGTCCTATTAACCCTCTTTCTGTCAAGGGACATCGGTTTATACTAGCTATAACCGATTACTTTTCGAAGTGGGCAGAAGCAGTCCCCCTTGCGGAAGTGAAAACATCTAATATGATCAGTTTCATCAAGCACCATGTCATTTATCGCTTCGGGACTCCTCGACGAATAATTCATGACAATGGTCCGCAATTTGCCAGTCAGGCATTTTATCGGTTCTGTGATAAGAATCGAATTCAGAATCTGGCTTCTACGGCTTATAATCCAGCTGTTAATGGTTTAGCTGAAGCTTTCAATAAGACGATCATCAAACTTCTCAAAAAGTTTGTCTCTTCTAATAAACGTGATTGGAATGAGAAACTTGGAGAATGTTTATGGGCTTATCGAACAACAGTCCGAACTCCTACTGGATTTACACCATTTTCATTGGTTTATGGATGTGTGGCTGTTCTTCTCTTGGAAATCCAGATCCCATCTCTACGAATAGCTATTGCTAATGAGCTAACTACAGAGAATAATTATCGCTTACGACTCCAAAAACTTGAAGGATTGGATGAGAAACGTCTTCAAGCACAACAGCATATTGAGTTATATCAAGCGCATATATCTCGAACTTTCAATCGTAAAGTTAAAGAGAGGGTATTCAAGGTTGGCGAACTGGTATTAGCTGTTCGAAGATCGATGGTGATGACTCATAAAAGCAAAGGGAAATTCCAAGCGAAGTGGGAAGGCCCTTATGTGATTGAGTCTGTGTTTTCCAATGGTGCCTATCGGTTGTCAAAGCCCAATGGAGATCTACTCATGCTACCGATCAATGGCAAATTTATTAAGAAATACTATGTATAAAAAGAAAAGAGACAGAACAAAAAATAATAAAGCTTCTTTTATTTATTTTTTGTTCAAAATAAAAGACTAAGGACGAGAACCACTCCCCTCCTTATTGAATACATAGTCGGCCAATGCATAGAAGGCATCATTTCCTGAACACATGAAAAATTGGCAGGCAGCCATCCTCGACGCTTCTTCTTCAGGTGTTTTCCCTAGCTCTACTAAAGAAGCAAGAATGTCTTCGAGTGGCTTGGGCGTAGAAGAGCCGTTGCCTACTTGAATCGGGCCCGCCACTGTCGGTTCAAGGGGACACATCTCAGCAACGTCCTCAATTTTCCTGGAAACTTCATTCTTTTGCTGTGCATCCTCAGAAGACATTTCCAATAGAGGAGTGGAAATAAGAATGAAATATTACAGAGAGTTCTCACCTATTTATAGAAGGAGACTGTTGATGAACCGGTCTTTGAAGATTGAGAACAACCTTTCATTCCCAAAAAGACCTGTCCGTTCGTTCCATCGGGTTCATTCATTTCGAATCAATGTTTTCTTTTTCTGAAAAAAAAAATGCGTTGGTTCGTCCATTGTTTTTGACCCACATGTTCATGACATCTGTCTTCTTAATCCCCAGCTACCACGGTTTGGTTAAGCTGACTTCTTGGGAAAGGGATTTTATATCTTCAATATCAATTGATTAGAAAGTGGGATTCATTATTTATCATGTTTCCATGACCTCTGATTAAATATTAAACCTACTTTCTTTTCCTATCTATCACTTCTATTTTTGACCTCTGCATAGATATTAATCTAATTTTCTTTTGAGTTCATATATGCTATTATGTCCATATTACCTCTGATAGTATCATATACTCTAAAACAGAAAATAGGATTTCATTTATCTATCATGTCCATATTACATCCAGATAAATACAAATCATTGATCATTGAAGAATCAATGGCTGGTTTCTTCCCCTTGCCACCGGCGGCGGATGATTTCTTAGGAGCCATCAGATCAGAGTTTCGAAGAAAGAAAAGGCAAAGAGATTCAAGAAGATGAGTAAAAGTGTTTTTCTCTCTCTGAAAAAGACCTATTTATAAGAGAGATTCAAAACCGACTGTTGGATATCCCTATAATTACGCCGACTGTTGGACATCCCCGCTTTTACGTGGATGGCTGTTGCGTATCCTAAATTTTACGCTGGCAGGTCAAATCTCAACTTTTACGCTTCTGTTCAAAGTGTTTCAAATTTTGGAGATATTTGAAAACTTTGAAGGGGGTCTTGTAGGAGCGTAAAAAGTGCTTCAAAGCAAGAGTCATCTTATTCATAAATCATTGGTTTTCTACACCAAGCAAGAGCGGATAATCTCTTTTACGCCTAAGCAGGCTGATCACTTTACGCTTGGGTCCACACCGATGGTTTTACGCCAAGGAGAGAGCAGCCTCTTTTACGCTGGACAAAGCTGTCAAATCTCTCATTTAATGCAAACTCTGACATGAAGATATTAATGATGGCATTTACCACAGAATTCAATGGGATTTGTCTTATACAAAGACCATTGTTGTCTTTTACGGGGGATCGAGCTACTTTACGCTCACTATATGGTTTCTTTTACGCACGGAGTTTTACATGAGTTCTTACGCTCATAAAATAATGTGTGCGTAAAGTCTATTTGAGCCATTTTATGCTCAAGGTTATTCAATAACCACTTTACGCTGGAAACTTATGACAGAGCTATTTTACGCTCATCTTACTACTTTACGCCCAGAGGATGGAGCGATTTTTACGCTCTATTCTTTCTGGCCAGTATGGAACGTGGTTTGCCTACATGGCCTTCATGCCATATATTTCGAAGAACGTGTGTACATGCATCCTATTCTCACTGAAATGATGGGACATGTGTCAATGTATGCAAAGGATGACTCTGATCGTGGGTGGCAATTGTTAGCGTAAAGACAGATTTTGATGTCTTTTTACGCACAAAAGCCCCAGTCTATAAATAGACTTATTTTTCTCAAAGGAGAGGGACGAAAAAGGAGAACGGAAGAGAATAGAGAGATCAGGACTTCGAGATTTTGATCCTCCAGAGCATTGTTCTTCAACTTTTCTTTCAGAACAGGGTGAAGCAAAGCAGGAAAGCATTCGGCCTCGCCATCAGTGCCCAAGTGCGTCGATACCTTTCTGGTGACTTAGTTCTTCCAAGTTCTACTTCAAGCAGTGATCTTCATCATCATCACATGGTCCAAGGAACAAAGTGATCATCTACGAATCAGACTTCCATAGCAATACTTTCCCAGAATCAAATTTGTATTTCTTGTACTTTTTCTCGTTTTATTTTCAAAATCCAACCTTTTGTTTGGCAATTTTGTTAAGTGAAACAACATCTTCTTCACAAGAAGCATCGGGGCTCCCCAAGGTGATCTACTAGCACGAATGAATCCCCTGGTTCTGAGTTCTTCATTCATCTTGTACAGGATCTCCAACTCTGATGGTGTCATTCTATAGACTCTCTCTGATACTGGTGCCATCCCTGGAATCAAATCAATGGTGAACTCTATCTCTCTCTGACGGCATGCCTGGGAGCTCTTCGGGAAATACATTAGAAAATTCTTCTACTACTCTGGGAAACTGAACTACTGCTGCTACCGCCATCCGCAAGACTGGTAGAGAAGGCTCTACTTCGTCTCTAGAAAATAAAAACTCTTCTTCGCTGGAAATACCAAAAATAATCATGCCAACATGATAGTCTATTCTTGTGTATTGATCCTTCAACCAATCCATTCCTAGGACCACATCATAGTAGGCTACCGAGAATTCTATCAATCTAGCAAAAAACTCTCTACCGCTAACTACCATTCGACACGAGGAAAATACTCGATCTACTCCCACAAGACCGTTACCAGTAAGTATATTGAGCCTTACTGATAATGACTCGGGCTCCAGTCCTATCCGTGTAGCGAATCGTGCAGACATAAATGAATGCGATGCACCCGAATCAAATAATACTGATGCTGAAAAAGAGTTGACGAGAATGGTACCTGCCACCACCTCACCTGATGCCAATTCTTCTGCCATGGTCAGAGCTATAGCTTGACCCTGTCCTCTTGGTGCTGTTCCCCTCTGCTGGTGACCTCTCTGCCTGTTCTGAATCTGAGCTTGGGCCTGAGCATATTGTTGAGCCTGAGGTGGTAACGACCTCGGAGGCTGGTACTGCTGATGCTGCTGCTGCACTGGTGCTGGTGCCCTAACCGATGGACTGGTTAGGTTGATGAATATGAACTGGCTCTATGCGGACAAGACCCAATTTTGTGATCCGGTGCCCCACAAGCCAAGCACAACCCCTGCGTCCTGCGACACTCTGAAACCACGTGTCCAGGCTTCCCACAACTAGTGCAGCCCATTGAGAAAGACTGCTTCTGCCTCTATTGCTGAGGATACGTCGGTGTCGAGTGCTGAATCGACGAAACTATGGTCGCCCTCCTAGGAGCTCCAATGGTCAAAGCCCTAGCTGCTCGGGCTGGTGTTGATGACTGGGATAACTGTCCATGAGACCTCTTCCGTCCTCCAGTTTGATCTACTATCTTCTGGGAGGTATATTCATGCCTCATAGCTGCTCTCAAAATAGCATCAAAGGTCTGGTGCTCAAACTGCTCCACTGCTAGAATGATCTCTAGGTGGAGTCCCTGCTGGAATCGCTGCGCTCGGTCCAATTCGGTAGCCACCAAGATGGGAACAAATCGACTAAGCCTAGAAAACTCGGCGGCATATCCATCGACCATCCTTTCCATCTGCTTGAGATTGCTGAACCTTGTCTACAGATCATACCGAGCTACTGCATCAAAGTAATTCGTTTGGAACTTGTCACAGAATATCGCCCATAAAACAGGCGTCGCCAATCCAACTGCTTGCATCGCCCACCAACTTACGGGCTAAGTCCAATAACTGCAGGCGCACAACAGCCACCTTCTCTTTCTCTGGAGTCCTAGCTGCCTCCAAAATAACCTCTATATCCTGTAGCCAAGCATCAGCGGCAATAGCATTTTCACTGCCGTCAAAGAAAGGAGGGTTCAAGCGCTTTAAGCTGTTAGCCGTATTGTTCCCTTGATAACCAATTCTGCCCATGGACTCTCGTATTGTCTACTGCAGGGCATCGCCCCAACGATCTTGTGATGCAAGCAAGTCCCGGATAAGTCCCATCAGGGTTCTATTGTCAGGCTCTGCAGGCTGGGCTGGCTGAACTAGCGGCTCTTGCTCCCCAGAAGACATGACTCGGGATGCTGCCCCTGAGTGCTGGGTTTGGTCCCCAAGTTGCGGCTGGTTCACTTGTTGCTGGTTCTCTGGAGGTGCTCCACCCGGCTGATCGGCAGGACCAGGAACAATGCCACTGAAGAAAATGACATGGAAAACAATAAGGAAGTACCAAGATAGATCAAGGATAAAGCACCTTATCAGGCAAAAATTCAGGAAGATTAGAATGCACGAGTAGAGATCAAGGGAGAATGCTGATTGAGACATCTATTCGGTAAAACCCTCACACATCTTGATTTACAAGACCTGCATGGGCCACCACTTAAACCATGTC
Organism: Iris pallida; assembly: GCA_029216955.1. NCBI lineage: Eukaryota > Viridiplantae > Streptophyta > Magnoliopsida > Asparagales > Iridaceae > Iris > Iris pallida. Next base: position 42,116 of record JANAVB010024370.1, read on the forward strand.
ACGCTCCAGAACCAAAATACTGGAGAGCGGGGGACATACACAGCCAGCTACGTACATTGAAGTGCAACCCACCGCACAATACGGTCATGGCTGTCTAGATACATGAGGGTTAAAGTATAATCCATCGATCTCTATGGTCAAGAACAAGCCTAGTATCTCAACCTCAAGCAAGCAAATAAATGTACAAGATATTAGGTCATCAGACATACAAGATAATGCGTCCCAAACATTACATATTCAGATGATCATGAAGCTAGTCATACAAAATACGAGACTAGCAAGAGTTAAGTCATGCATGATCAACCATAGGATTTGTCAATCATGTTACAGCCCTTAGGCAAACAGGAATTAAATTTCAATAAGAGATAACACTTGCTCGGCAGCTAAACGCCTCAAAAGAATAATTTACAATAGAGTGGAAGAGCAAAATAAGAAACCCACTCGTTGCCAAGATTACGTCTAGTGTTCACCATCTGGCTGATAAGCAGGAAGATCCTCTGGCATCACTCCGAAATCTGGCCATACAAAACCAGCTGGGTCAGACCCCAGAAAGAGCAAGTGTCACAAGGAAGGCTTCACTTCGGAACTAAAACCAGCATATAATAAAAGAATAACTGATAAAATAGCATAGTTAAATAACATAAAAGACTGAGTTAACATAAAACATAGCTTGCAGTAGGAGGAACAAGAGGTGGGATAATTCCCATGTTAATTATGAGACAAGCATTCAGGTACGGCCAATCAAATCCTACGGCTTGCTATCATTAGCTAACTAGGGTTATCACAGGCCTAGTTACTAGCAAGATGCAATTGAGATATTTTTGCAGTCACAAGCCCTGCAGCTATCCAGGTTATCCAGGCGAGGTGATTTATTAGAGTTATAAGGGTTATCAAGATTGCTGATGTACTTACAGTACTTGTGTTATCAAGAAGTGCCCCACATGACAGTAGGCTGAAAATGTGCCCTACTCGTCGGCAGGCTACAAGTACCTCAGGTGTGGCCGGGATAACGGGATCGCCCGTAACTAAAAAAAATCTCTCTATATGAACTACTTGGTCAATCTAGTCATTAACCTAGTCAGATTCATTGTGAATTTCTGACCGTGGTAACCAGGAATCCATGTCCTAGACATGATGCAAGACGAGACAGGTAGCTTGTACAGACACAATCAAGAAAGTCAACCACGGTATCAAGACAAGAGTTACTTAGCAAGTTAGGGTAGCTGTCGCAACAGCCTTTTAAGATTTTACATGTCATGTCAAGTTACTTGTCATATCAAGAGTACTTGTATGGAGTGTGCCTCGACGGACCCCTTATCAAGAGTTATCAAGATGGGTTCATATTATCATGTTCAAGTCAAGTTCAAGTTACTATCTAAAGACTATCAAGTGTTAAGTCGGGTCATTGCCATTTAGGCCAAGTATAGAAAATATGCAAAGAAGATCAAGAACACCCATGTGTGATTGAAACTATAAGTCACATACGAACTCTGATTAAAGTGAGACAGGAAGATTCTTGAAGCCAAGAAAAAGGTGTGCGATGTACAACGTGCACAAACCAAAAGGTGCACAAGATGCAAGGTGCGTGAACCAAAAGGTACACGAGGTGCACAAGGTACAAGGTACGTGGACCAAAAGGTGCACGAGATGCAAGGTGTGCGAACCAAAAGGTGCACAAGGTGCAAGGTGCGCGGACCAAAAGTTGTACGAGGTACAAAGTGCACGGACCAAAAGGTACGCAAGGTACACACGAGGTGTGTGAGGTGCAAGATGCACGAGGTACACAAGGTGCAAGGTTCATGGATCAAAAGGTGTACGAGGTACAAGTTAAGCGGACCAAAAGGTACGCGAGGTGCAAGGTGCACGGACCAAAAGGTGTGCGAGATGCGAGGTGCACGGACCAAAAGGTATGCGAGGTGAGTACGATGTGTGCGAGGTGCAAGGTGCACGAGGTGCACGAGGTACAAGATGCGCAAACCAAAAGGTGCCCGAGGTACGCACGAGATGAGCGAGGTGCGCGAGGAGCAAGGTGCACGAGGTACAAGGTGCGCGAACCAAAAGGTGCACGAGTTGCAAGGTACATGGACCAAAAGGTACGCAAGGTACAAGGTACGCAGACCAAAAGGTGCACGAGGTGCACGAGGTACAAGGTGCAAGAGGTGCAAGGTGCACAGACTAAAAGGTGCACGAGGTGTCGTCCCTACCAGCAAGCTTTGGCCATGGTGTTTTAGAACTTCCAATGTCCATAACTTGGGCTAAAGGACTCGAAATTGGGCAAAATATAGGTCTAAACTTAATGAAATTAAATTCTCTACAACATGGAACCATTAGTTTTCGAAAATAATAAAGTTTAAGAGATCAAAACCAAGAAAAATTAAAAAAACTATTAACTTAGATCTACAAAAAGGTAACCCTCAAAACCAAAATCTCCAAGTTCTATAGAAGCTTAGAATCAAGCAAGGAAGACAAGGGAACAATAAAATTTGAGATCCATCATGAAGCAAGTTGCACTTGCCTAGGGCATGGGTGTAGATGGAGAGGAGTAAATGAAGAAGATGAGAAGGAATAAATGAAAGTTATAGAGGAGAGAGAGAGAAGTTGACTTAAATACCAAACCTCTCCATCTCAAACCAAACTAAGCCAAGCCAAGCCAAGTTATGTTGAACCAAACCAACAAGGCAAGATTAAACCAAGACTAGGCTAAGCAAGACAAGTCTAACTATGATCCACCTGACAAATATCAGAAATCCGTACACGTATAATAAAAATACGTATAACGGAAAACGGGAGTGACAGCATTACAACGTCTGGAAAAAAAAGATCGGCCTTAATCTTCAACTCGTGAGCGTGGACTACGTGTTGACAGATCCTAAGCCTTTAATTCCAGAAGGTGAAAATGCTCGAAGGGTCGACGTGGCCAGTGCTCTGCAATAAAAGTAGAGGAGAGATAACAACCTTTACAAGTTATTTATCTGCACTCTATGGAGGACTCTCTAGCAGTCATACAGTAAAATGGCCCATGCCAAGGATGTTTGGAAATCTGTATAGAATCTCTATAAGGCAGATGAAAACAGAAACAAGTTCCACGTAACCGAAAAGGTCTGAAGGATACAATTTGAGGATGACAAGACCATGCTGCCTCAAGTCAAGCAATTTCTCAAGTTACGTCAGAAGCTGGCGGATGACGACATGCCCTTGGTCGTTGCATTTATCGTCGGGGGCATTGTAGCCAAGATCCCACCTGGGTGGAGCAATTTCATCACGGACATGTATTACAAGAAGATGTAGGTGGATCTTGAATGCCTCTTGCACTGGATTCATATTGAAGATGAGCTAAGGACTCTCACCAGCTGAAGGTGAAGTCAGCTCAATTCAAGCCAAAGCCTAAGGACGATGGGGCTTACTTCAACTGTGACAAGAAGGGATACTTTAAGAAGGATTACAGGGCCAAGCCCAAACCATAATAGCAGGTATGGCTAAACTTGGTTGTTTTGATTACTTAATTTGGTTGCTATTGTTGTACAGGTTGAGTTTTCTAGCGTGGTAGCTGACTAGTAGTCGAACATAAGTGCATCTGACCATGTGTGCTCTCGAATGAGTTGTTCACCGAGGACGAGCCTTGTTATGATAAAGGTTTCGATGGGGAACATATATCTAGCAGAAGATCTGAAGATCGAGACGGTGGTTATGAACCACCGGCAAGGATGCTAGAATGCGTATTGCATGTATCATATATTTCCGAAGATCTGACCTCAGAAAGTCTGTTGTCTGATACAGACTTGAAAGATAGACATTCGTACTAGCCATATGATAATTTCTTGGCAAGGAACATACTTCGAAAAGATGTTCGATACTGAAGGAATGTTCGAACTTCTGCTCATGGCGATGAAGTTACTTCATTGGACTGAGAGTTTTATGATAGAAGCAGACTCAAGATGTCCTATATGGGCCTTATCTCTAGAATATGGGGGTAAGGAGGTGGAGGGATTTGAGGTCTGTACAGAGACAAGACTGTCAGAAAGCTGCTCAAACGATTGAACTAAAGTACGGATCATCTGGAGTTAGTACACTCAGATATCTGTGACTTTTATCAATTCTCCACTGAGGCCGGTTCGAAGTGTTTCTTGTGGTGCACGTCCGCAGACTTCTCAAGTTGAAGGATGGAGCATTCGAGAAGTTCAGGGACTTCAGGGCTGAAGCTGAACATTAAACCGGTCTATAACTACTCAGAAGTGATCAAGAGGAGAGTATCATTTTTTGGATTCGTATTGTTCTATTATTAACATAGAATTGGCTATGAAACGACTGCTCCGTAGTATTTATAATCCATGGAGTGTCAGAAAGGAAGATCAAGACGCTGTCAAAGATGATGATATCTATATTGCGGATCTTCCAATATGCTTCTGGGGATAGATTGCATGTATGACTACATTTATTGCTGAATAAAGTACCGTTCGTATATTTGACTATGATTCTCATCAGCACTGGTTCAAGGTTAGACCTAATTTGAATATCATTCAAGTGTGGGGGTATCTGGTGTACGTGAACCTTTCGGATATTAGGATTCAGAAGTCAGGGACGAAGACCAAAAAGACAATATTTTTAGAATTAGTTGTTGTAAGCTATGCTCGGAGATTACATGATATTATATCAATCATATCATTGAGTCTCGCGATGTAGAATTCTTTGAAAACAAAATTGCTAGGGACAAGAACATTATTATTGCGGATATTTCGAAGAATATTGTTGGTACTGAAGGAGCAAGTATTTTCAAAGAAGTAGTCCAGAAGGTGGTTGTCATTGATGACAACACTTGAACCAGTATTTGCTAAGCAGTTAGCAAAGCGAGTGAGAAGGTCAAAATTTTTTGGAGAAACTTTATCATCCATTACGTGGAGGCTAATGAGGTGATGAAGTCAAGAGATGCAATCTTCTGGAGGAAAGAGTCAATAATAAGATTGACTCTGTAGCATCCAATTATAAGTGGATGTTAGTTAATCTGCCTGAAGGAGCTAAACCTATTGAATCTTCAAGAAGAAAAGATGAAAGCCGAAGGAATTGAAGATGAGTTCAAGGCTAGAGGGTTTGCTCAATAACAGGAGATTGATGAGGTTGACGCATATGCTCAACTAGCTAAGATGTCAACTATCAGGATGATGATGGTCGTGGCTGCTATTCATAAGTTGTCCTATCATCAGATGGATGTCTAGACAATATTTTTGGATAGAGAAATGACAGAAGAGATTCACATACAACAGACAGATAGATTTGTCGTTCAGGATATTGAAGACTTGGTGAATTCTATGTACAATTTAAAGTACACTCCCAATCTGTGGCTCGCAAAGTTTGACCAGGTTATTAGGTTAAAAGGCTACAGAGTCAGCGAGACTGTTAAATATGATTACACTAAGTTTGTTGATGAGAGAGGAGTCATCGTTTGTCTCTATGTGGACGAGATAATAATGTGTCACTAGAACAAAGATGTTCCTTACGTCCAGATTCAGTATGAAGGACATGGAAGATGCGGATGTCATCCTGGGGATTTAAATAATCCAGACGAAAGTGGAGCTTGCCAGTCACAAGCTCACTATGTGGAAAGTTGTTCACACGCTATGGATATCAGGATCTTCCAGGGATCGATACTTTTTATAGGTGTGATCAAAAGCTGAAGCCAGATTTTAGAGAAGCGTAAGACAGTTGGTGTACTCGAACATTATTTGGAGTTTGATGTAGGCTACAAGTACCGCCATGCCTGACATAGCTTTTGCTGTAGGCATGACGAGTCGATTCACGAGCAAGCCAAGTGCTGATCTTTGGAAAGCTGTGAAAAGAGTTGGATATCTCTCAAGGACTCAGAAAGATGCACTACATCAGTTACCTGCAAGGGTAGAAGGCTTCAGCGATGCTAGTCGGTGCTCAGAAAGAGAGAAAGAAGAGGTTATATCTTCTATATGGATAATGTTGCTATATCGATGAAGTCGAAGAAGCATTTTGCTATATCGAGGAAGTAAAAAAAATAGATCCACGAGTAGTGGTACTATATCGAGGAAGTCAAAAAAGCAGACATTTCTCTCACTACGGAATCTGAGTTCTGTTAGCTTCAGCGGATGAAGCATAATAGCTGCAAAAGTTCAAGAAGGATCTTTCTGTGGTTGGTACACAAATTCGGGTGATGCCGATATATTGTGACAACTGGACACGATCTTTCTGTGGATGGTGCGCATATTTTGACAGTGCCGATTTATTACGATAACCAGTCGATTGCAACGGTGGCATCAAATAACCTCTTCAATGGCAAGAAGATGATGGTGCGATTAAAACATAGGTCGGTGAATGATCTCATTAAAAGAGGAGTCATTGCCGTGGAGGATGTTCAGAGTCAGGAGAATCTGGCGGATCCGTTCACCAAAGGTCTCAAGCGCCAGCTGGTCGAGGACTCAGCAAGACAAATGGGCTTTAAGACATTCTGATATTGTGTCTCTGCAATCCTACCATAAAATTTTATGCTATTAGTTCAAAGAGAAATCTACTAGAAATCTAGCTTTTGGTTTAAGGGAGGACCATTGACTAGAAGAATATCAGGTGCAGTAGGCAATCCTTTGGTATACTGTGGGGTCACGGACCTAGAATCATTGTTAGTGGGCAGTCCTCTGGATATTGCGGGGTCTCGTACCCAGAACCATTGTTTGTGGACAATCCCTTGGAATATGGCGGGGTTTCAGACCCAAAACTACTGTAAGTAGGAAATCCTTTAGAACTTTGCGGGCTTATGAACCCAAATCTACTGTTGTCTACTATTTGTTCTTTGTATAGAACAAAGTCCTATGAGAGGATGGTTTGGAAGCCTTAATGAGTTCTCGGGCATTTAAGATATCCGGCGTGCTTTATAAGAAGCACGGGTAGCATAGCACTACAAAGGAGCGTAGTACTAGCTACAGTAGGGTGACACTATATGAGGTAACTAGTGAGGGTAAAGTATCGACTTCGGGCTAAGTCACAGCAGCATAGCACCGCACATAAGCAAATGGGCCTAATATTGTAGAATGGAGTATGGTAGGTGTAGAAGCATGGAAAATATTAGAATAATGATCCATGCGGCTCGGAGTAAGAAGCTTATGCGGCTCACACAGGAGCGGCCCTATGCGGTTCAAAGAAGACTCTCAAATCGCATGCGGTTCGGGAGCGTATGCGGTTCAGCAAGGCACATGCGGCTCGATGGATGCCATGTGTGATCCTTCCCTACAGCTGGTCGTTTGGAGGGGGTGGCCTCATTTAATGTTCTGACACGACTTGGCGACTGTGACTGCTCTGACATAAAGTGTCATAATGACTCTGCCATAATGACAGACTTTTCGGGAAAGGAAGAAGATCTCTGACCCGAACCGTCAGAAATCCTAGGTTGCCACGTGGTAACTCTCATGCGGCTTAAATGGGAAACAGCTCCATGCGGCTCACGAAGAAGTCACTCTATATGGTTAGCAGAAATCAGCCATATGCGGCCCACCGAGAGTTCAATCCCTGCGACTCAATACAATGCTAGCTCATGCGGCTCGCAAAGGCTATGCATATGCGGCTCACGGAAGGTTCGTCCCCTGCGGCTCGATGAGGCATTGTCTCATGCGGCTCAGGAAGAGTATCTCTCTGCGGTTCGAGAATAGTCAATCCTATGCGGCTCTGACAGGACTCACAATTAAGACACGTGGCATGGGATCAATAAGAGATTTAACCGAATCTCAACAAATATATTTGACATCATCGTCATAATTACTGAGATCAGGGCATATCATTTATCATCAAGCTAATGGGACACGTGGCGAGCAATCAGACATTAGCATAATCAATCACGAGGATTTAAAGCAGCTAGCATTAATTGCTCATGAGATACGATGCTATCCGCCTTAATGGCCGAGATTCACTATAATCAGGATCAAGGGTTCAGATAGAATAAAGGAGCGTCGACATTCCAAACAGATACTCATTAGCAAACCCTAATTGATCACCCCCCACTCTTATAAATAGCCAGCATCATTCCCTTGAAAAAAAAGAGAAGAAGAGAGAGAGAGGTCGGCACCAAAAGAAATAAGAAGAGAGAGATCTACACAGAGAGAGCTCCCCCTTCCTTCTTGATAATCACAGAGAGAGAGAGAGAAGCCAGGAGAGCAATCCGAGGAGAGCAAGAAGAGCGTTTCTTCGTCAACGCCAAGCAGATCTTCCCCGAGCCAAGGCTGTATACTGATCGTCCAAGGAGTAAGGCAGAGCGGCCGTCGCTTTCCCGAGCCTCTATCGTCACCCCCAGAATCAAAAATAAACAATCGTACTTAGTCTGCTGTACCTAGGTTTTCGTCCCTAGGCTTTCTTTGTACGAGCGAGTTTGTATTGTGAGTCTAAGTTCAGTCCTCCGATAATTGTTCTGTTCTTTTACAATCAATGGTAAACACGATGGCGACTCTGCTGGGGACTAACTTCTCCACGGCTGAGGAGTTGGTGACACAATCAGATGCAGCCAAACTTGGCTCCACACAAAAGAAGATGGTCGTCCGTTTCGACCAACAGGCGTTCGAAGAGATGCTCTCTGAAGGCAGCGCTGGCCCGGCCCAGAAGCGCACCCGCACCATGAAGGCTCGCAAAGAATAGAGACCGAAGTCATTTGCTCCTCCTCAAGCCCTCGATGGGATGTCCTTTGTTGCTCAAGACGGCGAGAAGGATTCTCCTGCGGTCCCACTTCAGATCGTAGACAACTCTGCTGTCCCCAAGTCCGGCAGAAGAAAATATTATGATGCTGGACTTGCAGGGACAAAGAGGGACTCTACGCGGACCGAACTGTAGAAGAGTATTAGCCGCAAGGAGAAAGCCCATGCGGCTACATCCGCCAACCGCATGAAGAAAACTCATGCGGCTACTTCTGTCAGCCGCATAACTTATGCGACTACAGTTCCCAACAACATGGATGAGACTCATGCGGCCAGTAAAGTCAATCGTTTGCAGAAAACCCATGCGGCCACAGATGCCAACCGCATGCGGCCAGCCTGCACGGTCGTGACCCCTAGCCGCATAAGAACTCGTCCGACGACAGGAGACAACCGCATGCAGACAGCCTGCATGGTTTCCGCTTCCAGCCGCATAGCACCTGCTCCATGCTCCTCTCGATCAGTTTTTGACCGTCTCTCGTACGGTCCGAACCCTGATGACTCTCTGGATGATAAGCCAGACTCTGTGATGTTCAACTTGGACTCTTTCTATTATGCACCCACGAATGCTAGAAAGAAGAAGTTTAGGGCAGCACGGGCTCATCAAGCCCAGACAGTTGCCCAACCTCTGACTATCAGGGCGTCCTGCTGATTATCACACGGGCCTCTGATGGAAAGTTGTACAGAACCGCTCAAGTCCAATCCCCGGCGGCGAACGGACAGAGTGGTTCCTCTGACCTGCGTGAGGCGATCCTCCACGAACGCAAGGAAAGAGAAGGGGCCTCGACGTACAAAGAATCCTCACATGGACGTCACTGCACCCAGATCATCATCAACTGCTGCTGCAACAACGCGGCAGTGACGGAAGATCGTCCGTCCGTCTTCCACAGACTACAGCACCCGAACTCAGAAGATGAGGCACCTCCTATTGTCTCCTGCAATTCCGCTCAGAAGGTCCCCGCCAAGGGGAGAGGAAAGAAGACAAGCATCTCCCGTCCAAAGATATCAGCCACTACAGCTAAGAAATTGTCGGCTAAACGGTTGCCCTCTACCGGAGTATACCAACACACCTGTTCGAAGACAAAATCTGCTGTAACAGGAGACTCATCGTCCCCGACCCTGGGGGTCGTAGGAGCTGGGGGTAGTACTCATCCGAACGTCCACAACAATCCAACGTTTCAAGAAGACGAACCCCGAGAAACAACCCTCCCATCGGGTACAACAGATGCTGATGTCCCCGAGGACATCCATGATTCTCGAGACGAAGCAAGCTCCGAAGCTGGGGGTAGTGTTCCTTCCGAGTCCGAACCTGAAGAGAATATCCCCACATATCCAGATGATTTCTCGACGCATGGGTACGACTCGGAGGGTACATCCTCCACCACTCCCCCCGTCACTCCTCATGTAAAGACGGTATTCATGACAGACAGCAATCAAGGCGGTTCCAGCGATCGCCAGTGCATCGACACGTTGGAGGCCATATTGTATGCCTTGGTCAAGTCTGTAGACGAGATCAAAGCGGCACTTCCTACTCTGCAGGGAGTGACACCTGGCCAGACAAGCACGGGTCCCGCAATCAACGTAGATTCAAATTCAGCGGCGCCAAACCAGGGCAATAATCCTCCCGAGATAACGGCCCCTACCGCGACAGATGAGGCCCAAGAAGTAAGAAGAGAGGTTTAGGAGCTCCGAGCAATGTTCCACGCCCGAGAAAACTCTCAAGACCTCAGAATACGGCAACCATATCCTGCTGAATGGAGGGATGTTCCCTTTCCGCCAAGATATAAGCCATTCAATATCAACCCATATGATGGCAAAACTTCAGCAAGTCGATACATCACTTACTTTGAGGTCACTACTGACCATCTGCCCCATGATGACGCTATCCTCACGCGGTTATTCATTAGGGCATTAGAAGGAGTCGCCTTCGATTGGTACCGCAACCTGCCAGACAATTGCATCTACTCCTTCGCTGGCTTCAAGCGCTTGTTCTTGGAGAGGTTCTATGAGGTAGGGCAGGACGTTACGATGTCTACCCTCATGGACGTCGTTCAAGGAGAGAAAGAACTGACAAGAAATTACATTGAGCGGTTTCGTCAAACCATAATGAAGTTACCATCTGGCAACCCGGACTCTTCTTTGATTGAAATTTGCCAAAAGAGACTACTTCCAACAATTAGTCTCTGGATGGGCGAAAGTCAGTTCAAGGACTGGAAGGCTTTTATCATCAGTGCTACAAGTGCTGAAGAACGATTGAAGAAGGCTCGCCAACTAGGGTTGCATATCTCGGAAGGAGAGAACAAGAGCAAGCGTCCCAACACCAGCAACGACAATGGGGGTAGCCCCTCCAACAACCGGGACAACAAAGACAAGCAGGCTATGGTGACCGATACAGCCCAGAAGCCCGAGCCACAGCCAGCAGACAAACAATGGCCTCAAATCACTTACTTCTTTGAAGACGGTCACGTCAAGCCTATCTTGGACATGCTTATACAAGAAGACAGGATTCAGCTTCCTTCACCAAGACGGGAGCCTCGGCCGGCTGATTTGGAGAACCCAAAGTTCTGCCATTACCATCGCTACGTCCACCATGCTACACACGACTGCTATCAACTGAAACGGTATATCCAAAACCTCATCGATTCGAACGACCTGGCCATCGATTTCGAAGAGGTAACCGTGGTAGCCAACATGGTGTCCGTACAATTCGGCAGCTTTCCTCCAACAGAGACTCAGGACGGGATTATATCCATCCCTCTGGCAACAATGGAGATTGCTAATCTGCCGCCTGCTCGCGATCAAGCCGCTGGTCTAGTACCCCTCACCACATCACGAGGGGAAATCATGTGGGTCCATCCGGACCTAGTCCACGAGGTAACTCAGCCCTCTCCACCTTCTAAAAGGAAAAGTGAAAAAGTCAGATCCTGCCGCACTGCCTCGGCGGAAGAAGAGGAAGTCTCGGCTGTCACTACTCGATCCGGAACACAAGCCCAACCGGTGACCGAAAGCGCGACTGATGATCATCCGCCCACTACCAATAATGCTCCGGGACCGGCTCAACCTTCGACGATCGACAAGCCTAGGCCAAAGGAGACTCGCTTCGACAAGCCCCTCCGGAAGGAGACACCTCAGGGGCTGGAGAGGCCCTACAACTTCGACATCTTAGCACAATTAGCTAACACCCCGGCCAAATTGTCCTTATATGAACTCCTCAGGCTCTCAAAGGATGTCCGTACGGCTTTAAGTGAGGCACTCCAAAATGCCGACGCATACTTGGCTCAGGTCAACCTCACGGGAGATAACCAACCCGCAGAGCTCCAAGATAGTGCGTGTATGGGAGCAATGCCCAATATCGTCTTCTCTCCGCAAGATATGCTCATCAAAACTAACCTGCATGATCGCCCGCTATACTACACTGGATACATCGGAGACGTAAAGGTGGACCGAATGCACATTGATCCTGGGTCATCTATAAGCATCATTCCGAAGGGTCTGCTACATCATCTTCGTATTCCGATGCATCGCCTGACACCTACAAGCACCGCCATTAGCAATTTCAATTCGGGCAGGAGCTACCCAATAGGGAAGATCCGTTTGAAGTGTCAGATCGGCGATCTCCAATCAGAAGTCACCTGTTATGTTATAGATGTCGACACTTCTTACAATATCCTTCTGGGACGGCCTTGGATACACGATTACATGATCGTGCCTTCCACACTATACCAGTGCTTCAAATATGTCGATAAGCACGGCTTCGTGAGGACAGAGTTTACCGATATCGATCCCTTCAAGGGGGTCGAATCTTATTACTCAGACTCCTGTCTATACGAAAAATCAAAGAAGCATCTGGTCGAAGAAGATGTACAAACTCACAACAAGACGGCTACAGGATCAGAAGAACCTCTAACGATCCACCTTCAGGCTCGTAAACCGGGCAATTCCGCACCCCTTACGGCCACTCCGCGTAAGGACGTAATCAGTCTCTCTGCACAAGAAGAACAGATGAGAATCCGGCTGCCAAAGTCCGGCCAAGCACCGAGACCCATAACAGGGCCACTTACCATCAGACTACCGAGAGTCGGTCAGCTCCAAACGGAGAAGCCCAATCCCTCCGACAGACCGCTCACAATACGCCTTCCCAAGAAGGTTCTTCACCCCGATGCGAGGTCTGACACTTCTAGCGAACCAGCCACCCCTCGCCTCACATCAAGTACCAAACTGGGGGTTGCTAGTTTACCAACAACTCCACGATCTGCTCCGCCAGTTGAGCCTCTGAAGATCAAGCTGACTAGGTCGTCCTCCCAGTCTTCATTTATATAGGGGGTGGCCGAAGAAGAACCGAAATTGGCCAAGTATGTGGCTGCCCACTCCGATACCCCCTCCGCAGATGATGTAATCCCTTTAGAAGAGATACCTTACTTCATCAATAAAGGGTTATCTTTGAACTACACCGAGCTCAATAAGCTATGTACAATATACGCTATGGAACACGGTATAGGCACTCACCTATATACACAGGTGACAAACGCGTACACCGCCATCCGACTTACTCCAGTAGAAGATATTTACCGAATAGTCGAGGGAGGGGACCACCCGATCATCTTCGGCCGGACGAACAACCCACATCCCTCCGCTATGGAAGAAATCGACTTAGGGTCATATGTCGGAAGACTGCCTCTGTATCTCTGTAGCCCTCAATCTAAATATCTCATGCAGAAACAGGGGTATGATCTAGAGACAACGCCAAGACTGAACTACGGCACTGGACGACGATTACCTTTGAAGACGTCAGCCCCGGCGGGCAAACCACGGAACTACTATAACAAAACCCGATGTGGTTTAGGGTATGTAACGCCTACTACGACCCCTGAAAGCTCAGATGAAGAATGCGACTGGCAGTCACATTCAACCGGATCACCGACTTCCGACTCAGATACCAGCATCGGAGATGTGTTCAGACAAATCATGTCAGTCAACATGGCGTTCGCTGACGCTTACGAGAAAGACGAAGACATCCCCGAAATCCTTGAGCTAGAACCATGGGCCCAGCAATTAGACGCACAATGGGAAAAGCGGTTCGAACTGAGAGAACCTCCTACCGAAGATGAGGTCATACAAGTGGATCTCGGCAGCGAAGCTTCTCCAAAACCGATCTTTATCAGTAAAAGCCTAACTGACGAAGAACGAGAATTGCTGTTAGTACTCGTCAGAGAATACATCGATGTGTTCGCCTGGAGCTATGAAGACATGTCGGGGTTAAATCCTGACATCGCTCTCCACAAACTCAATATACGGCCAGATGCAAAGCCAGTCAAGCAGCAACAACGACGCTTCCGCCCAGGTGTCATGGACGCGATCGAAACTGAAGTCAACAAGCTAATAACCAGCAGCTTCATTCGTGAAGAGCAACATCCTGACTGGGTCGCCAACATAGTGCCGGTCCTTAAGAAAAATGGGAAGATCCGAATCTGTATCGACTTCCGTAATCTGAATGAGGCATGTCCGAAGGACGAGTTTCCCCTCCTCATCACAGACATCATGATCGACAACACATGCAGCTTTGAACGTATGTCATTCATGGATGGATTCTCGGGGTACAATCAAATCAAGATGTCTCCCGACGACGAAAAGCACACATCATTCCGAACGCCGATTGGTACATACTGCTACACAGTCATGCCATTCGGTCTAAAGAATGCTGGCGCTACATATCAGCGGGCCATGAGTATCATTTTTCGAGAACATTTACGCAAAATAGTAGAATGCTATGTCGACGACATCGCCGTCAAGAGTCGCCATAAGGAAGATCATCTGCAAGACCTGAGAACGGTATTCGACCTGATGAGAGCCCACAACCTGAAGATGAACCCTATGAAATCATTCTTGGGCGTATCCAGCAGGAAATTCTTAGGCTTCATCATCACGGCACGGGGCATCCATGTAGACCCTGAGAAGACGAAGGTAATCATGGAGATGGGTCCCCCGAAAAATCTCCGCGAACTCAGAGGCCTCCAAGGAAGGCTAGCTTACATCAGGAGGTTCATTTCCAACCTCTCCGGGCGATGCCGACCGTTCACACACCTCATGAAGAAGGGAGTCTCATTCGTATGGGACGAGGAATGCCAGCGTGCTTTCGACGACATCAAAGAATATTTGTCGAATCTCCCAGTCCTGGTGGCCCCGGTCCCCGGAAAACCATTCCTGCTCTACGTACGAGCGATGGAACACTCCCTTGGTGCCCTGCTAGCACAAAATAACGATACAGGCCACGAGCAGGCCATATATTATCTCAGCCGAATGATGATCGGGCCAGAACATCGATACACCGCCGTAGAGAAGGAGTGTCTCGCCCTGGTATTCGCTATTCAAAAGACGCGGCACTATGTCACAGGGCAAACCATACATGTGATCTCGCGAGTCAACCCCCTCAGAGTCCTCACGACTAAACCAGGGGCCCTCAGCTCTCGCCTCGCCACATGGGCAATATTGTTGTCCCCCTATCATATGATTTTCGTTCCGCAAAAGGCTGTTAAGGGTCAAGCCCTAGCAGACTTTTTGGCAGCCCACCCAGGATCGGAGTCATCCAGAATCTATGAAGAGATCCCAGACGAGGTCGCCGATTCGAATACAGCCATCCACGATAACATATGGCGAATGTTCTTCGATGGCGCCTCAAGGACCGGACCCAAGGGAAACATCGTCGTCGGGGTCGGAGTGGTATTAATTTCTCCTACTGGGCTGGTGATCAATCGCGCCTACTCCCTCACGGAACCCTGCTCCAACAATGTGGCCGAATATAACGCTCTGGTCATTGGCCTCCAACTTGCAAAAGAGCTGGGGGTAGAATACCTTGAAGCATACGGCGACTCCCCACTAATCGTCAATCAGATCAGGGGCTCGTACGAGGTTCGCCATGAAGACATGATCCCCTACCATCAAATTGCGATCAACATTATCTCATCATTCGAGGGATTCTTCATCGAACACGTCCCCAGACTCCAAAATATCGAAGCCGATGCCCTAGCAGGCCTTGTCGCTTCCTTAGCAGTGCCGAACCAAGCTCATCATTCGGTTGACGTAATAGGCCACGAACTGGTCTGTCCCAAGAACAACGTTCAAGCCATGGAAAGTTATTCCGCCCAGACGGTCGATGACACACCAGACTGGAGACAGCCGTTCATCGACTTCGTCGTATACGACATCCTCCCAGAGAATCCAAAGGAAGCTACCTCTATCAGACGGCGCTCTCTCAGATTCTTCTACGATACAGAGACGAAAATGTTGTATCGCCGCTCCTACGACGGATTATTGCTCCGGTGCTTGTCGAACGCGGAAGCTACAGAAGCTGTACGAGAAGCTCACGACGGTGTCTGTGGGGCCCATCAACCCGGCCCTAAGCTACAGGACTGCCTTCGCCGGATGGGCTACTACAGGCCCACAATGGTGGCAGATGCGATAGATTATGCCAGAAAATGCAAGGCCTGCCAAGTCTACGCGAATTTCATTCATCAACCATCCGAGTTTCTGCATCCAACGGTGGCATCCTGGCCATTCGAAGCATAGGGAATGGATATCATTGGTCCAAGCACCCCACCTTCCTCCCGAGGACACCGCTTCATACTTGCGATCACTGATTATTTCTCCAAATGGGCGGAGGCTGTCCCACTCGCAAAAGTTAAAATTTCAAACGTGATCAGCTTCCTTAAGCATCACGTTATCTACCGCTTCGGACTACCACGAAGAATCATCCATGATAATGGTCCACAGTTTATAAGCCATACATTCTACCGATTCTGCGATAAGCACCGCATTCAGAATGTCGCTTCGACACCATACAACCCGGCAGCAAACGGGTTGGCAGAGGCATTCAACAAAACAATCATCAAACTCCTCAAGAAGTTCGTCTCCTCCAGCAAACACGACTGGAACGAGAAGCTCGGCGAGTGCTTATGGGCTTATCGCACCACGGCTCGAACAGCCACCGGGAATATACCATTCTCTCTGGTGTACGGGAGCGAGGCAGTCCTCCCTTTGGAGACTCAGATCCCCTCACTCCGCGTTGCCCTCACTTATCAATTGACAACGGATGATAACTACCGACGATGATTACAAGAGTTGGAGGCTTTAGATGAAAAGCGCCTCCTAGCTCAGCAAAGGATCGAGCTATACCAAGCACGCATCTCAGGAGCCTTCAACAAAAAAGTTAAAATCAGAACATTCCAAGTGGGTGATCTTGTTCCCAGCCAAAATGGGAAGGTCCATTTGTCATCGAGACCGTGTTCTCCAACGGCGCCTACCGCCTCGCTAAGCCGAACGGAGATTTGCTCATGTTGCCCGTCAACGGCAAGTTCCTGAAGAAATACTATGTTTGAACATCATTCTCCAGATTATCGAGTCACGTACCCCTTTAGTACCACTGAACTCTCGACCACCCTATTTCAGATTATCGAGTCATGCACCCGTTGGTGCCGCTGTACTCTCACTCCCTCAATAGTCCAAATTACCAAGTTATGCACCAGCTGGTGCCTCTGAACTTACATTTCGGTCACTCTTTCAGATAGTAAGTCAAGTATGATTATACCTCTGAACTTTCTTCCTGTCAGAGATCCTCCCTCAGGATTCACTACCCGCACTCCCAGTGCACAAAAAGGGTAGTCGATCCACCAATTTTCGAAACGACCATGTCCTCATTACCTCTGAGTCGTCTTCACTTCCACAAAAAACAAACCGCCCCCTCGCATAGAACTTCTACGTTCTCCTACCTTTGAGTCGTTCTATGTACCCAATCTTCATTGAGCCCACTCCTGCCATGTCCTCACTACCTTTGAGTGGGAAGGCTCCGTCGAAGAAATCGTCATATTTGCCATGTCCACATTACCTCTGAGCAAGTATGTCGATCCCCTTTTAACCTATTTATCTGTACCCACAACCGGAGTACGACAAGGATAATAGGTCCACAAATGTCCCCTGTTGACCACAAATATCCTCTGTTGACCACAAATGTCCTCTGTTGACCACAAATAGCTTCCGTAAAGTCTTTCCTACCATGTTCTCATTACCGCTGAGCAGGAAGATTTCACGATAAAACCTTCATGTTTGCCATGTCATCATAACCTCTGAGCAAATGTGATTGGTTTTCTTTTATCCCATTATCCGTATCCTGAACCAGGGTACGCCAAGGATAATAGGCCCACAAATATCCCTTGCTAAGCTTCTTAGCATAAATCCACCATCTTACCATGCCCCGGGAGCCCAGCTGCTCTACGGCATTCCTTCTCCCAGTACCGAGAACATCCATGACCATTTTGCCGTAGCTGTCCCGGACATCCTAATCAAACTTGTTATCCATACCTAAAACCAAGGTACGCCTAGGATAACAGGTCCACGAATAATCCCCCAGTAAATCCGGTTCCATAAACACCGCAAGTACAAGAAAGAAAAGATGAGTTGAAACATGCTCATTTATTCAAAAATCAAAGGGCTACATCAGCGGGGATCACATCCCTTACAAAATTAAAAGAGAAAAGAAAAAAAAAAGAGAAGACAGAGGACGGATCACTGCTCTGGAGCACATAACGCCATGAGACGGTCCTTTAACAAGGCAACCGACCGCTCAAGCCTCTGTTTGGCTCGACGCTCCGCCTCCTGGTTCAGCACCGCCGCATCCTCCAGATGAGCATGGGCTTGCCAGTTGTCCTCAAACTTCTTGAAGGCCCGCTCCAGGTTGACAGAAGATCGGGAAACCCTCTCGGCCTCCCGAGCAATCGACTCCTGTTCCGCATGAGCAGCCTCCCGCTCTGACTCTAAGAAGGCCAACTCCTTCTGGAGTGCGAGAATCCGCTCCTTCGTGCCAGCTATTCCACGAGAGGCAGATTCTTCCCGGGCCCTACAAGCCTGACTCCGACGACCCAGTCGGTCATAGGAGACGGAAAACTTGTCAAGATCCCCCTGCACAGCCGGCCCGACAGTTTCTCGAGCGAGCTTGATCCTGTCCCGAGCAGCACCCGCTCTCGTTCGATCGCAGCAGGCAAGCCAGCCTGCCGTACTGCCAGCAGTTGGGTCACAAGCTGGTCAGCCTCTGTAAGCTTAGGCTCCAGGAACGCGGCTAACCCCACCCCGCCAGGAAGACCCTTCAGAGTGTCGATTTGACCCCGAGCACCCCGCAGAGACAGAGAAAAAGGGATCCCCCGTTCCACGGCAGCGTTGACACCCCTCCCTAAGTGACGATAGAAGCTGTCAACCACATCCTGCGTCACCTCGTTCAGAGCCTCCGAGGAAGCCGGTGTCAACGGGAGTGTGGCTGGTAGCACGGAAGAAGACGCGACAGAATCTGCCGCTCCTGCCACAAGAGAAACCAACTCCGTACGAAAAGACGCTTGAACATCGGTCAATTCCTCTTCAGCGGCCCGCAGAATTTGGATGCTCGGCAGGTTCGAGAAGTCAATCTCCGGAGCCGTATAAGCAGCCGAAGACGAGGCCGGGGCCAGCACCAACTCCATCCCCATCTGCCCAGAGCTGGCAGGATGTCCTTCAACATGCGATGACGAAGGGGAGGAAACGCTCCTTTCCCCCAGATCACGATGGACCGGGCCTTCCCCAAGAACATCAGCGACAGGAGATAAAGGGTCAGGACCTGCACGGCCAAGGCAACCATGAATCGACTTGACCTGAAGGATATGCTGATAGAGCAAATAAGCCCCCTCGGTGGTCAATATGTGGCTCAGCTTACCAGTGGAGGAATGTGGAGGCTGAGGCTCGCCTACAGCCATCACAACCTCTTCACCAACAGCCTCCGAGTCAGGAATAAAAGACTCATCTGCCCCTGCTTCCTCGGGAGGGGATGCACCGAGGATGGTGTCATCTCGCCGAAGTTCAGAAATCTCGGAGACGGGCCCAAGGAAACTTTCGTCACCCCGGGCTGGGGCCTCAGCAGCTTGGGAGTCCTTAGCCGCCGCTGAGAGAGCCCCCGCAGAAAGGACCGTGGCACACATGTCGCTAATCAAAGCGGCAAGGGCCGGATCAACTACTGAAGCAGCAGATGGTTCAGGAGAGCCTGGTTCGTCAGACGCCTACAAAGAAAAATGATCAAGTCATATCCCCGAGAGGAAAGAAAGCTACAACAAAGATAGAACTCCAACTTGGACTTACCTTCGGAACATCGTCTGCACCTTCACCCTTCTCGGTGATAGGTGTCCCATGAGACCTAACAGCAGCTCTCTTTACGGAAAAGGTCGCTCTACTGTCAGGAGATTCGTATCTGACCCGTTTATGCGAGGGACCGGATACAGCTGAAGGGTGTTCTTCTCTCACTGCTCCCTCTTGTGTAATAAGCGGCGGATCTTCCGTCGGTTCATCAAGTGGGGGAAGCGGTTGATCCGCCACTTCTTTATCCCCACCAGAAAGGAAGTCTTCGCTATCATCCTCCTCTTCAGCCGACTCGGAAGGTTCTGATTCAGGGAGAGGAATCTGGAGCGCCAGTTGCTTTCTAGCCTTAGCCCCCTTATGCTTCTCCTCTAAACCAGTACCTACGATGAAGCTGGTACTCGGATCGAAGTTAACAGGAGGCTTGTTCGCCATAACGTGATACAAAGCGGCCACGTACAGAATTTCCCTCGGTGCATTGGCATCGGGAACCGAGAAGCTGGCCCGAGTATGATAAGCGTCATAATAATTCCACGCTCGGACGCCGTCAAGAACACTACCTTCAAAACCCAAACAAGGGTTGGGACAATCAAGGAACAACTGGCTATAACCAAATTGACGGGAAAACCTACTGGGTAGGTAAGGCTCCAAGTACACATTATCCCGGTTGCGATAAACCAGATGTGCGGAGCGGATATTGCGCAACCAAGCAAGCATATCCGGAGACAGAAAATGAGAAGGTCCAGTACCGTCAAGGTGTACCTTCCTCACTTCCTCATCAGAAAAAGGAGGAACAGACACAAAGAGATCACACCCATCCACTCTCGCCAACGCCCTCCGACAAGCTGGCATAGTGTTGCATTCCCAAGACCGATGATGGCATTTGAAGAGGAAAGCGTCCTCGGCCGTAGCATCTTCCGCTATCCCAGGTCCCAGCAAAGACTTATAGTGCATCGCCAACCACCCCATCAGGTAGTGAAAGGGCAGTTCTACGTGCTCAAAATCCAAAGTCTTCTTGCGAGCAATAACCTTGGACGAGAATGTCCGCAGACCATGATGTATGCTGCATACCATAGCAGGAAGGAGGGCCAGCCTAACTCCGAAAACTAGCTTAACGGCAGGGAGGATGAAATAACGACCAATCCTCTCGATAGAGCCCGCTCCGCCTGAGACTACGCAGTTTCGTAGCCATATCATCAGAAATCCAGCCAGAAGCGCCTTCTCCGACAGTTGTATGGTCCCATAGTGAAAATAACTAAGAGAGTCAGCTTGACTCCCGAATATATCACTCTTGGATCGCGACTTTTTGACATTGGACATCAGATCCCTTACCTCTGCATGCGTTCGAGGGGCTCGGGGAGTAACTTCACCAGAAGGATCAACCCTAAAGAGATAATTAATCCAGGATGTGGTATGGAGAGCGGTCCCCTCAGAGCTATCCGCCGTTTTTATAGCCATTTGATGACAAGCACTATGGTGACACAACAACTCCCGATACACCGCAACAAAACCTGGGAATTGCCTGTCCAAGGCCTCAAACTCCTCATTTGACGGGGTATACACCTCGAAAGGCTCATTCCCCCATGGAAGTTTAGAGACAGTATACATCTCGTGAAGAGCAAGCCCCAGTTCCCCTACTGGTGTAAAGAATGTCCCCGTTCGCTGGCTGTACATCTCTAAGAGCGCTACGAACAGTGGTTTATTAAGGGGAAGCCCGTGACAAGTGCCCCGAATGGCATGGTAAAGCCCCACCTCCCGCAAAAATGCTCCATAAGTCTGTAGAACCCAAGCAGTCAACTGGGCCCACGTAGAGGTAGGGTTTATCCAGTTCGGCAGTGCCAGCCTACCAACAGGATAAGACTTCTTGCGAACAAGCCGATTCAGGAAAGTATCAGCTTGAGTAAGTGTGAAATTGGGACCGTATACATTCATAAAAGAGCCCGGGACCAGACCCATCATATACCGGAGGACGGAATCCTTACCTGCATACGCCGACTTCATATTCAGATTATAATGGATGTTGCCCATCAACATCCCTGATTGAGTGGGAGTTAGGTTACACACCATCTTCCGGTCCAGCAACACCATATTGAACCATGACAAAGGATAATGACGTTCCATGAGAGGAATATGGATTGCCACCCCATCCAAAGAAAAATCCCAGTTCTCAGAAATCTCTAAGACCCGAGGATTCTTGATGGTTAAAGCATCACCAAAAAGGAACAAAGGCTTCAGGTATTTTCCATCCAGCTTCCCAGTATTCATCATGGAACGGAGATAATGAAGGGTTTGATTCTCAATAGCCTTCAACCTCTCCAAAGGCTCATCAGTAGGGAATTGATTTGATACATGCCTAATTAAGTCGTCAAGACGCACGCCCAGGGCGAATTGATTCGAACCCACTATAAGCTCCCCAGCAGGATTTACGGGCAAGTTCACTGGAAAAATACGAAAGAAACGAGGTTAGAAGGTAGTAAAAAAAACAGAAATATCGGAAAGGTCATCTGAGCCTATGCGGCTCGGCTCGTTACAGCTTCATGCGGCTCAGCATTAGATACGTATATGCGGTTCAGCGCATCATAGCCTCATGCGGCCCCGAGTTGGCCGAGTTCATACAACTCAAGTCCAGATGAACTTATAGATCCATGCGGTTCAAGTTAAGCACGCCTACATAGTCAGATTCATGCGAGCTGACGTGAGCAGACGAATTTCTGCGGTTCAAAAAAAGTGAACAACGCTTATGCGGTCCAAATCAAAAACACGTATGCAAACTCAGATCGGGTATAAACAAGTTCATGCGGCCCCATAAGACGAAGGGCTCATGCAGTCCCATCGATAAAGCCCCGTATACGTGGCTTGTGCATAAAGCATGCAGCAGAGCCATGGCGACAGTTAGGGTTTTCAGACGATCTCTTACCAGCGATAGACGGGTGGACATCGGGATGGATGGAGTGCGCAATGACCGGCGGAGGGGCGACCACGTTCGCCGCCGCAGTCGCCGTAGAAGCAACTGCCTTACCCTTAGCGGCCTTCGATGCTGCAGCTTTCTTGGGAGCCATTGTTGGTTGCTAAAAGACGAAGAGCAAAGACAGCAAATAGAGATTCAGAGCAAAGAGAGAAGGTAAAGAAAAGCCCCAAGAGGCTTAAAGACTCCTATTTATAGGCAAAAGAGACTCACGAAACGAACAGACGTCTCGGAGTATGCCTCGGATTACGTGCCGCCCCCAGAGAATAAAGGCAAAACGCTTCGGTCAAGGCAAAACCGACTCTTGGGATCCTCCCCCAAAAGGCGACGTTAAATCAAATCAAAGGCACTTAATGAAGATTTGCACACGTGTTCAGGACACGTGGCAACCAGTTTATGCGGCCAGATGAATTTATGCGGCTAAGGCACTTATGCGGCTAGGAAGCTCAGGCAGACAGAAAAACCCTATGCGGCATGAACGGGGCCATGCTTCTTGTTCAAAGTATTCCAATTTTTACAAATTGAAAACTTTGAAGGGGGTCCTGTAGAAGCATGGAAAATATTAGAATAATGATCCATGCGGCTCGGAGTAAGAAGCTTATGCGGCTCACACAGGAGCGGCCCTATGCGGTTCAAAGAAGACTCTCAAATCGCATGCGGCTCGGGAGCGTATGCGGTTCAGCAAGGCACATGCGGCTTGATGGATGCCATGTGTGATCCTTCCCTACAGCTGGTCGTTTGGGGGGGTGGCCTCATTTAATGCTCTGACACGACTTGGCGACTGTGACTGCTCTGACATAAAGTGTCATAATGACTCTGCCATAATGACAGACTTTTCGGGAAAGGAAGAAGATCTCTGACCCGAACCGTCAGAAATCCTAGGTTGCCACGTGGCAACTCTCATGCGGCTTAAATGGGAAACAGCTCCATGCGGCTCACAAAGAAGTCACTCTATAAGGTTAGCAGAAATCAGCCATATGCGGCCCACCGAGAGTTCAATCCCTGCGACTCAATACAATGCTAGCTCATGCGGCTCACAAAGGCTATGCATATGCGGCTCACGGAAGGTTCGTCCCCTGCGGCTCGATGAGGCATTGTCTCATGCGGCTCAGGAAGAGTATCTCTCTGCGGTTCGAGGATAGTCAATCCTATGCGGCTCTGACAGGACTCACAATTAAGACACGTGGCATGGGATCAATAAGAGATTTAACCGAATCTCAACAAATATATTTGACATCATCGTCATAATTACTGAGATCAGGGCATATCATTTATCATCAAGCTAATGGGACACGTGGTGAGCAATCAGACATTAGCATAATCAATCACGAGGATTTAAAGCAGCTAGCATTAATTGCTCATGAGATACGATGCTATCCGCATTAATGGCCGAGATTCACTATAATCAGGATCAAGGGTTCAGATAGAATGAAGGAGCACCGATATTCCAAACAGATACTCATTAGCAAACCCTAATGATCACCTCCCACTCTTATAAATAGCCAGCATCATTCCCTTGAAAAAAAAGAGGAGAAGAAAAGAGAGAGAGGTCGGCACCAAAAGAAATAAGAAGAGAGAGATCTACACAGAGAGAGCTCCCCCTTCCTTCTTGATAATCACAGAGAGAGAGAGAAGCCAGGAGAGCAATTCGAGGAGAGCAAGAAGAGCGTTTCTTCGTCAACGCCAAGCAGATCTTCCCCGAGCCAAGGCTGCATACTGATCGTCCAAGGAGTAAGGCAGAGCGACCGTCGCTTTCCCGAGCCTCTATCGTCACCCCCCAGAATCAAAAATAAACAATCGTACTTAGTCTGCTGTACCTAGGTTTTCGTCCCTAGGCTTTCTTTGTACGAGCGAGTTTGTATTGTGAGTCTAAGTTCAGTCCTCCGATAATTGTTCTGTTCTTTTACAATCAATGGCAAACAGTAAGCATCACTACAAAGAGGCTGGGCCTCATGTTAAAGTGGTGTGACACCACATGAGACAGTGCCTCGGCTTTGCAAGTCATGTCACGATGGCGTAACATCGCAAAGAAGCGAAAGGCTTCATGCTGGGTAGTTTGGCACTACAAAGAGGCTGGGACTCGTGCTATAGTGGTATGACACCACATGAGGCATTGTCTCAGCTTCGGGCCATGTCATAGCGACGTAGCACCGTAAGAAAGCGAAATGCTTCATGCCAAGACTCTTTAGAAAAACTCACCTAGAGTGTATGGATAGAGATGTAGGCCGTCACTTGAGGAAAACTTTATAGACACCCAATATACATACACCGAAACCAGGCTGGCACATGGCCTTTAATGTGCAGCCAGAAGCACAATTGATGTCATTATGTGAGTGGGAACACTACCAAAATATCTCATACTAGCGACGCCAAACGACGTCGCTAAACAGCAACAAAACGTCGCTAACTAAAAACAGCGACGTATTTAGCAACGTTTCGGGCATATCGCGTTATTCATGGTCGCTATTAGCGAAAACGTCGCTATTCGTCGCCATAGCTACGTAGATCGGCGATGCACTATGTCGCTAGTATTAGCAACTTTTACCGACAACAACGTTGCTAATTGCGACGTAACCTTTCGTTGCTGATTGTTGCTATTTGTTCAGATTTTAGCGACGTTAAATTAGTGATTAGCAACGCTGTCCGACTCTATATCTGAGAATTTTTTGGTTGCCACATCATCATTTTAACGACGTTACGATACTTGAATACCGACGTCCAGATACTAGATTAGTTGACCTATACAGCTTGCCATGTCAATGCATCTGCGATGTTCTGCGACGATTAGCGACGTTTGGTTCTCAGGTTTGCGACGTTCTAGCGACGTATGTGTGCGTCGCTGATCGTCACTGAACGTCGCTAATTCCAAAAAAAATTATAAAAAATAGCAGGTAGTATGCATTTCATATAAATAACAGTTACAATAAAAACATTGTACCTACATTTAGAGTTTCAGTTTGCAAATAATAGGCCCGAAGCAACCCTTCATAGAATTTTCTGGGTTCGTCAACCCCTTCGGTGGAACACTCAACACCGGTAAACCAATATAGAGATAAATAATAATAATGTACTACCAATAATCAAATAAATAGAATCGAACAGTCAGAAAGACAAGAAATAGTCGGGTGGATACAAATCCACTACCAAACGGCTATAAAAGTGTGTTCGATAATATTCAACAAAACATAACACAAATATTCATACCCGGGATAAAATAAATACATAAACCAACAAATACATAAAGACCCAACAATGGGTCACCAACACAACAAATGAAAACAAGTCCAATAAAGGACTACGCCTGGTCAGGATGAGGAGGAGGAGGAGGAGTAGGCAGTGCCTGCACCTGGGACACCAGGAACCTATACTGCTCCGGGGTCAGCATCACCGGTGACGACCCATCAGTAGGAGGAAGAGGGGGCAGTAGAGCCGCTGCAGTCGGTATGGATGCCGAAGCATGACCAGGAAGTGTCCGCTCCATGGCCAGTAGTCTAGAGTTGGTGGACGCCATAACAGCTGCCAGCCTTAAAACCTGCTCGCCAATGGCCATCTGTGACCCCTGTACCGCCTGAACGGCATGATCCGTCCTCTCGCCCGTCTTCCAAATGGTACGCTCGAGCATATCAAATCGTGCGGTGAGGGTCGCATCGCCCGTCTGCAGCTGAGACTGGGGCTGCTCCATCCTCCGCAACAGCTCGTTACGCAGCTCAGTAAGCTAGCGACAGAGTTCCCCCACTCGGACCGACTCCTCTGAGGGATGTGGGGAATGCACACTGGCAGAGGAGGCTCTGGATGACTGCGTCGCCACAAAGGCACCGTAGGATCCTGTACCGTAGTATGTACCCCTCTGAAGACCACCAACGGCGGTCATCCAGAGTTCGTCCATCGTCCGAGCCGGAGGGGGCTGCACGAAAGTACCGGCCCCTCCCTCCGCAGATGCACTAGTAATCTCATGCTCTATGGATATATTTGCATATTTCTTAAGTTATAATAAAGTTAGTGACATGTAAAGTAATACTTACATAGCTCTGCGTGGCCCGATCATCGATGATCTTTTCGTCCTTCCGATGGGAAGCCAGGAAGACCGTCACCATGTTGGGGTTCGTACCCTTCTTTACCAATTATAATAAAATATTTGTCATTGAAATTAAACATTTTATTACTACTTTTATTAAAATAATATATTACAGTAAAAATACGTACCAAGCGACGGAAAAGTTTTGTCATGGGAATCGAGCCACCACACCACTTCCCTGCCTTCGTCCTAGCCACCTTTGCCTTCTCCGGCCATTCCTTGTACCTAGGAGCGTCGAATCTAGCCTTCATGGCAATCCACTGCTTGGGCGTGATCCAACCTTGGATCCCTTTTTCGGAACGGTCTCGAGCCTTCTAGTCGTCGATCGCATCCCGAATCAACTTGGCAGAAACGACAGAAATTTGCTTCTTAATCGTCTCAGCCCGGTGTGGTGGATAAAAATATGTTGAGACGGTACGTGGCTGATCCTAGCCATGTGCTCGATCATTCAGAGATTGAGGTTGGGCCTTCTCTCAGTTATCCAGAGCAGCCAGTAGAGATTCTGGATCGACGGGAGAAGGTTCTGAGGAACCAGGTGATACCTTTGGTACGCGTCGCATGGAGGCATCATTCTCCAGAAGAGTCTACCTGGGAGTGGGAGGATGAGATGCGCGAGCGTTACCCACATCTTTTTGGACCGTGAGGTATACTTTCTATCCTTCTCATCAGTTGCATTTCGCCTTTCAATTTCAAGGACAAAATTCTATTAAGGAGGGTAGATTTATCACTACCACATTTCTAGTTTGAGGGTATTTTTGTTATTTTTGGGGTTATTTAAATTTATTAGAATTTATTTGAATTTATGGGAATTTTTAGAAATTATTTTGGAATTGTTTGAATGAAGGTTGACTAGGTTGACTTTGACTAGTAATGACCTTGGTAGACTAACCTAGGAGCTAACCCTAGTTGAGTTTGGACTTGGTTAGGTCATGCAACCCTAGTTAGACTAGAGTTGACCTATGGTTTAGTTATTTGACTCAAGTTAGAATATTAAGTCATAAGCCATGACTTATGGTTGAACCAATGATTAATAACTTGGCATAGGAGCCCAAAGCCCAACCCACTAGCAACCCTAACCCAAACCCATACTTGGCCGGCCACTTAACCTAGTCCTAGGGATTCACCCCTATGAATATTCTCCTAGAAATTAGGGCTAGCCTCATTAGGAAGAACAAGTTTTGGAAAGAGGTGAGTTTCCATCTTCACAAATCCATAGAAATTCCATTTTAGCTCCTTTTTCCCTCAAACAAATTACAATAGGTTTTAAATGAAGTGTTCTTGCTGTTTTTATATGTTATTCTCAGATTCATAGCAATTTGAAGAAATTTGCTAGCAAGAGGAACCCCCCCATTTGAGGCTTTTCTTGCATTTGGTCACCTATAGGTAAATCTATATAAACTTCATTAAATTCTGAATTTCTTTGCATGGAGACCTAGATCTAGGTATCCCCTAGCTAACCCTAGATTTTCGTGTCATTTTGGACCCATTTCGTGTCCGTATCGGACACATATCCGACCTAGGTCTAAGTGTTTGATGAAAGGGCATTTCGGTTTAATTTTTAGAAAGTAAATGAATAGGAAATTATATTTTGATGTTGCTTACATGTTTCTTTTGGACTGGGAGTGTTTTCGTGTCACATCGTGTCGGATTGGACACGTGCACACGAGGGTGCACACGCGCGCGCGTACGGGTTGCGTGTCCTGCTACTCGGGATAGATATCTCTCTGGACACAGCACGAGGACACGTGGGATTTTGAGGACACGTTGGGGCAGTGTCTGACACGACACTCCCCAAGTGGCACGTTCCCTCGTGTCGTGTCGGACACGCACGAAGCCGTGTACGGGTTTTACACTGAATCGACTACTGTCGATTCTTGACACTGATACGCGTGTCGTGATGCACACACGCGTGTCGAGGACACGAATCAGGGTGTCCTAGCCCTAGCCCTAGTCCTACTCGACACTGGGACATGACCACGAGATCTGTGTCGTGTCGTGTCGTGTGCACGAGCACTGGGAACACGTGCACGAGGATTGGTCCTGTGTTGCACTGTTTTGGGTTTGGGACTGTTTGGACACGTTTGTGTCCACTTGGGTGGACACAAACACATTGTATGACACGTACACAAACCCTAAAATTATTACCAACCATTTAATTTGCATTTTAGTTTAATTTCGTTGATCAATTCTCAATTTACCCAATTTCCTGATATCCTTAATAACAGTCCCCATTTCCTTCTGTTTCCAGATTTTTATTTTCGAATTTTGACATCTATTTAACCTATTTTAAACTGTTAATTGCATGATTTAAAACCTCAATGAAGTGCTCCTATATGTGTTCTGATTATGTGTCGAATTTGGGGTTGAATTGGTATGGTTTAGAGCTAAAATCTGGGAGTAAAATATCTGGACTGAAAACAGTGTTTTGTGAACTGAGTTTTAATGAACTATGAAATGATTTTCAATGTATTAATCTGAGTTCCTCTCCTTTTCATTTTCACTGTATTGTAATGGATTGATTCTTTAAACTGAGAATTGTTCAAGTTACATTCGAATTGGTTTGCTGAGAAATGGGTTTCTTCTTATTTGAACTGAATTAATGGTTCTTCAATGTAAAACCTAAGTATTGTTTTGAGACTGTTAAACTGAGATTGTTCTAGCCTATTGTTTTCTTTTTTCCTTCATGCCAACTGATTTCCTTTCCTTTTTGAAATGGGTGTTGAGTTGGTTCTTTCCATTTTAACTGAATTCTGAAATGAATGTTGATTTCATTAGTTAACTGTCATGTACACTACACTGTCCATGTTGGACTGTCTCACTGTTTTCAGTGTCTCTCTCACACATACACACACATGCATCACACATACTCTTGTATCTCTCACCCTCCACACTGTTTTACTCTCTCACTCACTGTTTTGCGTTGTACAGTGATAATTCCCTGTTTTTCTTGCAAACACATCCTCACTTGACACCACACTCACATGTCTATGTCTCACACACACTTGAACACACATGCCCTCTTGCACACACATGTCTTCCACACACACACACACATGAGCACATGAGCACATGTGCCCCCCTTTTCTCTCTCTCTCTCTCTCTCTCTCTCTCTCTCTCTCTCTCTATATATATATATATATATATATATATAAAAAAAAAAAATATATATATATATATATATATATATATATATATATATATATATATATATATATATATATATATGTATTTGAGATATATATATATATATATATATATATATATATATATATATATATATATATATATAAGTATCATATATAATACATCAGTGTGTATGTATCAATATATATGTGTATTATATTATTTTAGAGATAAATATTGTCATGTGGTCATGTGTTTATGGTTTGGCTTATAAGCATGATATAGCCTATGGCCTGAAAAACAGATGGCAACTCTAGAGGGGGTGAATAGAGTTTATAACGATAATAGCCAATTAAAAATTAAACTCTTTCACAAGCTGAAAGTAATCAGAGTAAATGCGAAAATAAATAAGGAGCAAGAAAGCATACGCAAACACAGCCGAATTTTAACCTGGTTTCCCTCGTGGAGGACTAGTCCAGGCCTGAGAACTCTAGCTCAGGATTAAATCTACTATTTGTGAAATAGTAGTTACACCCCGTGCCTTTTCTTCAGAAGAGCACGTCAACTTCTTACAAAGATCGCAGTGGCGATGCTTGGAATTTTCCAAGCGACTTCTTGAACTCTTGCACAAACTTCTAACTGAAAAATGCTGAGCACTTGAGGCTTAGGGAGCTTGTGGCTAGTAGATGAAGAAGGGTATGGCTTGTATTGAGCTTTAGAGAGAAGAGAAGAGAAGATTGGATGATGTAAAATGAGAGAATTCATGGCCTATTTATAGGATACCAGGTAGGCAGAATTCGGCCAGAATTCTGGTTGGATCATTCAAAAATTTGGCCGTTGGATAACTTATAACCAGCCAACCCTAAAAATTAGGGTGCTGATTTTTAGGGGACAGAGTTCGGGCCGAACTCTGTGTGGAGGCAGAGTTCGGCCCGAACTCTGTCTCCAGAGCACAGAATGGGTCATTGGTCCAATGGGCTTATTTGGATGTGTGTGGAGCTTTTGGATTTTGGGTAGGGTATAGGTTAAGTCTCAAATGCTTAGCACAACTCAGCTTACATAAGTCTAGACTCAATAAAGTTTATAAAATACAGACTCAAAAATGACTTGTATTGCAAAACTGGGCTGTCATCTGACTTGTACTGGATGTAGTCTTCATGTGTCGTATTGAATTATCACAAGTATTATTTAGTCAATTCTATCAATATTTGGTTGACTGTGACTTTGTGTCAACAATCTCCCCCATATTGATAATTGACAAAATAATAATTGTATATTCAATATTCATACCTGGACACATTTTAAGGACAAAAAACATAGCTCCCCCGTAATCAGTGCCGAGCTTAAAAAAATAGCTCCCCCATAAACATTGCTTTGAATCTTGTTGGCCTGATAAGAACATTCTCCCAAAAGCACAGATACAAAGACAAAAAGAATATAGAATATACCAAAATATCTTCCCCTTTTGGCATTTAGCAATTAACCATAATCAAATAAGAACTGGCAAGCACAACAAAAGATAATAGAAGAAACTGCATAGAAACTGATAAAACTACTAAATGTCTCAAGAGTCACAACTCATAATAAGTCTAACACAATCAAAGTGCATAAAAGCGACTATATCAACTAAAATCTAAAATGCATAAATCATAAGCTAAGATCCTCAGTAGCAGCAGCAAGTAGAAGTCCATATCCATCATCGAGCTCGTGAAGGCCCAGCGTCGTCTGATGGATCAGTGAAGGAACGACGAGGGTCCACGAAGGCTGCATCCGGATCCAAGTAACGAATAACCCAAGGGTCATCGATACGATATCCCTCACGACCAGGGTCCCGCTCCATAGGAATAGGCATAGAAGGATGGCGAGACATGGAGTACCGAATATCGTGCAGCGAGTTGCTGATGGCACTCATCTGCAGGGTGGTCCGGTAATCCAGCTGAGTCCAACGATCATCCTCTAAGGTGAAGCGATCACGGAGCATAGTCTGAAGAGACTTGAGAGTGGCAGGAGGAGGAGGAGGATCCTGTCCAAGAGGAGGTGCATCGGGCTCATCGTCAGAGTGCTCAGACACGACGGGTGAGCCAACGGCTACCTGAAGCCTCCGTGCCTTAGAGAGGAAGACAGGGGCAGGTAAGAACTGGCACTCATCAAGTGGTATACGAAACGCACGAAATACCATAGGAAGATACAAAGCATAAACCAAGGATCTTGATTTCTTCTTACAATTAATCATCCAGTCCATCATGGTACGTGAAAGATTAAATGGTACATGAAAGTGAAGGTGATACAAGGCCGAGATTTCAAAGTAGGTGACTTCATCGGTAGATTCCGCTTTGGGTAGAATAGTGTTGAAAATAATACGATAAAGTTCATAAAAATAGGGATTGAGATACTTGGCCAAAAGCTTACAAGGACGTGTGTTAGGGGTACACAAGTCGTCCTTGAAGCTTTCAAGTGAAGACCCATCGGGAAATTGAAACGATCGAGCTTCAACAAGCTTTTCCCATGAGTTTGGCTCTTGGAGTTCAAGGTGTTCGGCCAAATCGAAATCATCAAAAGAGATGTCAATTCCCGTAACCCGTGAGAAAATATGTGTATCATCATGAGTTAGGTTGCAGTAAAACATTTGAATAGCACTACGATAAATGACCGAGTTGGTTGTGACAAGTTCGTCAAGGCAAAGGTCATGAAAAAGTGAGTCATATTGAGAGAAAATAGTAAAATTGATAGGGTGACCCGCAAACACCGGACGTGTCCAAAAATCACTAAACCAATCATTAGATGCGTCGAGTGATACAAATATTCGGTCGTCAAATGTGTTTGGGTCAAGTGGACGAGGTGGGTTGAACAACGGGTGGATAGGTGGTTGTTGTTCAACGGGCGGTGCAACGGGCTGTTCAACGCGAGGAGGAGCATTCGAAGAGGACGCTCCCTCGGTTCGAAGTCTCTTCCCGCGATTGAACAAATGTGGAGCCATGAAACAATAAAGATAATAGAGGAAATTGAAATAAGAAAAGTGTTGAGATATACCTCAAAGTGATAATGAACAATGAAGGAGAATGGTGAAAGAGGCCTTCTCCTTGAGTTTGGGGAATAGATGAGCTCTAGAAAGGAAGAACTAGGGTTAGGGTTTTGAGAAAAAGTGTTTAGAGAAGTGGAAAAGGTGGCAATGGAGGAGAAGAGAGAAGAGAGCTCGAATATATATGAAGGGTTCCAATTGGTCGAAACAAATATGGGCTATTGGATCTATTTATGATCAGCGGCTGAGACTGTTCCCGGTTCTGGAACAGCCAGGCCGAATTCGGCCCGAACTCTGGTTATGGCAGAGTTCGGCCCGAATTTTGGATTCTGTTGACAGAACAGGAATCAGGCTGAGAAGAAGAAAAAAATGGTTAAGTGTGAGAGACCAAAGGAAAAAAGAAAAGTGAGGACATATACAAGAAAGACTTAAGTGGAGAATGACAGAAAGTTAACCTTGAAGTAAAGTAAAGTTTTGAAAATTTGCATTTTAGCATATGATAAATTAAAAATGAACCATATAATAAACAAGGAATTATGTCATAATTCAATATTTTGAAGCTTCCATGGGTTAGCTGCAGGGGCCGGATCCCAGCTAGCGGTAGTCCTGAGGACTAGTGCACCGTGTCGCTTAGGCTTTTACGCCTTGTTGTCAGAAGGACCCTTTCGGCTTGTACCCATAGCAATTTCATCATAAAAGAATCAAGACATACTTGATATTTACGCAGGTTTATTTTAATTAATAACAGCTTCATCCAAAATTCCAAGTTCACGACAGAGAAAATTGAAGCGCTCTTCGGATAATGGTTTTGTGAAGAAATCTGCTAGCTGATGATCAATGTCAATAAATTCTAAGTTAATAGTACCATTTTGCTGATGATCACGCAAAAAGTGGTAACGTATTTCAATGTGCTTCGTGCGTGAGTGACAAATGGGGTTCTTAGTAAGATTTATAGCACTAGTGTTGTCACAAAAGATTGGAATGTGCATAAAAGATAAGTTGTAGTCTTCAAGGGTTTGCTTCATCCACAGAATTTGTGCACAACAATGCCCAGCTGCGATGTATTCAGCTTCTGTTGTGGATAGTACGACAGAATTCTGCTTCTTGCTAAACCAAGAGACTAAAGCCTTTCCTAATAAATGACACGTACTGCTCGTACTTTTACGGTCGACCTTGCATCCGGCGAAATCAGCATCAGAGTAACCAATGAGGTCAAATGATATTGACTTAGGATACCATAGGCCCACTGTAACCGTACCCTTAAGGTATCGAAAGATACACTTAACAGCAGTCATGTGTGATTCCTTAGGATTTGCTTGATATCTAGCACACAGGCAAACGCTAAACATAATATCAGGGCGACTAGCAGTTAAATAGAGTAGACTGCCTATCATACCTCGATACTTACATTGGTCCATGGGTTTGCCGCTTTCATCTGGTTCTAGTTTAGTTGTAGTAGCCATTGGAGTGCTGATTGGTTTAACGTTGTCAAGGTCGAATTTCTTCAGCATGTCCTTTGTATACTTCGACTGACAGATGAAAGTTCCATTTGACATTTGTTTGACTTGCAGTCCAAGAAAGTAGTTGAGCTCCCCCATCATGCTCATCTCAAACTCGGTCTGCATACACTTGGCAAAGTTTTGACAGAGGGTTTCATCAGTAGAACCAAATATAATATCATCTACGTATATTTGGACTAAGAAAATAGTGTCTTTAAAAGATTTTATAAAAAGTGTGGTGTCAATTTTCCTTTTAGAAAAACCTTTCTCAAGCAAGAAATTGCTTAGCCGTTCATACCAAGCTCTAGGGGCTTGTTTGAGGCCATATAGCACTTTCTTCAGCTTGAAAACATGGTCGAGAAATTTATGATTTTCAAAGCCAGGAGGTTGTTTCACATAAACTTTCTTCTTAATAAATCTATTCAAGAAAGCACTTTTAACATCCATTTGAAATAATTTGAAATTTTGAAAATTTATAAATGCACAAAGCATCCGAATGGATTCCAATCTAGCAACAGGAGCATACGTCTCATCATAGTCGATACATTCCTCTTGGTTGTATCCTTGGGCTACTAGACGAGCTTTGTTGCGTGTGACTGAACCATCTTCATTTACTTTGTTTCTAAAAACCCATTTAGTACCAATGATCGAGTGATTAGCCGGTCTAGAAACGAGTTCCCATACTTGGCTCCTCTGGAATTGGTTGAGTTCCTCTTGCATAGCAGAAATCCAAAATTCATCATTAAAAGCTTCTAAAATATTTTTCGACTCAATTTGTGAAATAAAGGCAGTGCTAGCAATAGAGTCTCTTAATGATGATCTAGTAGTTACTCCACGTGAAACCTCACCTATTACCAAATTTTCTGGATGTGACGGCTTGAAAGAGAATTTCTTTGGCAAGCCCTCCAGAGAATTGGTTTCGGTTGTGGTATTCATTGGAGTAGAAGCTGATGGCTCAACATCATCATCAAGAGTAGCTGCTGCACTGTTATCTTCATCAAAAGTTATATTTTTAGACTCTTCCATAATTAATGAGCATTTGTTAAATACTCTATATCCCTTGCTCTTGGCAGCATAGCCAAGGAAAATACCATCGTCAGCTTTGGCATCAAATTTACCTAAGTTGTCTTTGGTGTTAAGGATAAAACATCTACAACCAAAAACTCTAAAATAAGAAACATTTGGGGTTCTCCCAAACCAAAGCTCATAGGGTGTTTTCTTCGTAATAGGACGAATAAGCACCCTATTTAAAATGTGGCAGGCTGTACTGACAGCTTCAGCCCAAAAGTATTTCGGAAGTGAAAACTTGTTCAACATGACTCTAGCCATATCGCCAAGAGTCCTATTCTTTCGCTCCACAACACCATTTTTTTGAGGGGTTCTTGGACAAGAAAACTCATGATCAAAACCATTAGAATCACAAAACTTTTCAAAATCTGTATTTTCGAATTTGCCTCCATGATCACTTCGGATTCGAGTAATCATGTAGCCTTTTTCGTTTTGAACTTTCTTTACAAAAATCTTGAAAACCGAAATAGCATCACTTTTATTTGTAAGAAAGAAAACCCATGTAAATCTAGAGAAATCATCAACAATGACAAAAGCGTAGAGTTTTCCACCAAGACTGGCTACTCTACTAGGGCCAAATAAATTCATATGAAGTAATTGCAAGGGTCTAGTAGTGCTTACAGAGTTTATGGAATAAAAAGAGGACTTGGTTGCCTTATTCAATTCACATTCGACACATATCGTGTCCTTTTTGAATGTGATGTCGGGCAAGCCTCTAACTAGCTTCTTAGTTGATAGCCTGGATATAGTATCCATGTTGGCATGACCAAGACGCTGGTGCCATAGTAATCTTTCATCCTTATGAGCATATAGGCATCTACCTGCATTGTTAGTATCTCTAGACAAATAAAATAAATAAATATTATCCTCTCTTATCCCTTCAAAAGCGATGTCTCCTGTTGACCTATCATAAATAAAGCATTTATTTTGTCCAAAGTTAATGTCATATCCATGGTCAACAAGATAACTAACGCTGAGCAGGTTATGCTTTAACTCGGTCACTAGGCAGACATCCTTTATTACGAGAGAGGGAGGATGACCAATAATACCATTACCTATAATATACCCTTTTAGGTTGTTACCGAAGGATACGTATCCTTCTCTTTTCATCGATAGTGATGCGAAAAGATTTACGTCTCCCGTTAT
The DNA here is from genome assembly GCA_029216955.1 of Iris pallida. NCBI lineage: Eukaryota > Viridiplantae > Streptophyta > Magnoliopsida > Asparagales > Iridaceae > Iris > Iris pallida. The sequence goes on from JANAVB010024370.1 coordinate 78,840, forward strand.
ATGCCGCGAGCATCCACTATCCCACTTACTCTTAGTTGAGGAGGGAAGGTCCACCTACATCAAGAGTAGATGTGACCTTTGGTATCCAAGTTCTTGAGGGTCCTGAAAAGTTAGTTTTCAAAAACCATGCATATATCTTCCTATCTACCAATCTTTTAATTCTACATTGTGGTGAAATGTGTCCATGTAATCCACAATAAGTACATATAGCATTCCTATTTATGTTAGGAGCATGCTGATGATGTCTATAAGTAGAGTGATGAGGAGTAGCATGATGATATGTAGAGCAAGCATGGTGATGATGACTATATATAGAGTGATGTGGAGTGGCATGGTGATATTGTCTATATGGAATAGCATGGTGATGATGTCTATATGTAGAGTGATGGTGATTTTGTTTTTGTGCAACATGGTGATGATTGTATCTATGTGTAGCATGATGATTCTGTGACATATGAGAATTATTTCTACGTGCATGTGGTTTGTATGCATTGTGAAAGTGTGTGTATATGTATGCATGATTACGTGCTGCAGGTGAATGACGTGGGTGACTAGTATGAGTAGTATTATGCTTTGTGTGTGTCTCAAGTGATTGGGTTTGAGGTTGAGCAACCTGTTTTCCCAATTTAGTCTCTAATTTCTTAGGGACAGCCTGCAGTTCAGTAATCTTAGCATTCAAACCATATATCTTAGTAATAGAAATCTTGTGTCTACTCCTTTCTTCAGCAAGTTCCATGTTGAGTGTTGTGATTTCTTGTGTTTGTTGTTCAATACGTGCTTCGGCATCATGTAGGCTTATTTTAAGCTTAGATACCTCATTTGTGACTTTCGTGGGTGAAGTGTCTCTAATGTTATCAAGCAATAAGGAAAGACTTTGAATTTCGACTTCATGACTTTTGATCTTTTCCTTGGCATGTTTATATTTACCAATGACCTTTTTATGATCATCAAGTAAATCGGTGAAAGCATCGCCAAGTTCATCAAAAGTGAAGTCATCAAGAGTTTTGTTTGATACCTTGTCGGACGTTGCCATTAGGCACACATTTGCCGTGTCTTGAGGAGAGTCCTTTTCTTCCTCGGAGTCACTAGCTTCGCTTTCATGCCAAATGCTTGTGTTGGCATATTTCTTTGAGGAGGTCTTCTTGTATGGTTTCTTATAACGGTTGCTCTTCTTTAAGAATGGACAGTCTTTTCAGACATGTCCCGTCTTCTTGCAACCGTAGCAGGTTGGCTCTTCTTCGTTGTCTTCTTGTGGTTCCTTCTTTCTTCGGTTGAAGCAAAGGAATTTCTTGAAGTTGCGGACAAGAAGAGCTTGATCATCACCTTCCGAGTTGTCGTCATCCGTCTCTTCGGGGTCAGCCCTCCGTCGGTGAGCTTTGAGTGCGATCTCCTTAGCCTTAGGAGCAGGCTCTTCGAAGTCTTTGAGGTCAAGCTCATGAGTCATCAGCTTTTCCATCAAAGTCTCCATGGACATAGTTGTGAGATTATTTCCTTCTATGATGGCTGTTACCTTAGGGTTCCAAATCTTTGGTTGCCTCCTAAGTAGCTTGCGAATCTTCTCGTGATTTGTATATTATTTGCCAGCGAAGATAGGGAATTGATAATGTCGAGGAATCTTGTGAACATTTGCGTAATCGTCTCATTTTGCTTCATCTTGAAAGCCTCATATTCTTGAATGAGATGGCTTATCTTTGATTCCTTGACTTGGGTGGTTCCTTCATGCGTCACTTCTAGAAGTCTCCATACTTCGTGAGAGGTGGTGCATGTTGAGACCCTGTTGAACTCATTCCTGTCTATAGCACAGAATAAAGCATTAATAGCTCTCGCGTCTAGACTTGCCTGTTTTTTCTCCTTGTCAGAATATTTGTCATGTGATTTTTCAATAAGGTCACCATTGACAACTATCCTGGCGGACTTTTTGTAACCATCGGTGACGATGGTCCACAGGTCGAAGTCTAGCGACTTGAGATAAAAGCTCATCCTTGTTTTCCAATAGGTGTAGTTAGTTCCATCAAATAGGGGAGGCCTATGAGTGGACTGCCCTTCACCGTGATTGGAAATTATGGATTGTGTGGTTACCATGGATCAGCTCTAGGATGTTAGTCCTTGTAGAGAGAACAGAGCTCTGATACCAATTGAAGAACAGATGACAACTCTAGAGGAGAGTGAATAGAGTTTATAACGATAATAGCCAATTAAAATTAAACTCTTTCACAAGCTGAAAGTAATCAGAGTAAATGCGGAAATAAATAAAGAGCAAGAAAGCATACGCAAACACAACCGAATTTTAACCTGGTTTTTCTCATGGAGGACTAGTCCAGGCCTGAGAACTCTAGTTTAGGATTAAATCCACTATTTGTGAAATAGTAGTTACACCCCGTGCCTTTTCTTTAGAAGAGCACGTCAACTTCTTATAAAGATCGCAGTGGCGATGCTTGGAATTTTCCAAGCGACTTCTTGAACTCTTGCACAAACTCCTAACTGAAAAATGCTGAGCACTTGAGGCTTAGGGAGCTTGTGGCTAGTAGATGAAGAAGGGTATGGCTTGTATTGAGCTTTAGAGAGAAGATAAGAGAAGATTAGATGATGTAAAATGAGAAAATTCATGACCTATTTATAGGATACCAGGTAGGCAGAATTCGGCCAGAATTCTGGTTGGATCATTCAAAAATTTGGCCGTTAGACAACTTGCAACCAGCCAAACCTAAAAATTAGGGTACTGATTTTTAGGGGACAGAGTTCGGCCCGAACTCTGTGTGGAGGCAGAGTTCGGCCCGAACTCTGTGTGGAGGCAGAGTTCGGCCCGAACTCTGTCTCCAGAGCACAGAATGGGTCATTGGTCCAATGGGCTTATTTGGATGTGTGTGGAGCTTTTGGATTTTGGATAGGGTATAGGTTAAGTCTCAGATGCTCAGCACAACTCAGCTTACATAAGTCTAGACTCAATAAAGTTTATAAAATACAGACTCAAAATGACTTGCATTGCCAAACTGGGCTGTCGTCTGACTTGTGCTGGATGTAGTCTTCATGTGTCGTATTGAATTATCACAAGTATTATTTAGTCAATTCTATCAATATTTGGTTGACTGTAACTTTGTGTCAACATGGCCTATATGTGTGTCTGCTTGACTAGTGAGCCTAGATTAGACTTGTGTAGCCTAGAATAGACTAGTTAGACTAGTATAGACTAGTTTGACTTAGGTTTGACTTGGTTGACCTAGTTTGACTTCTAGGGTTGACCAGAGTTGACCAAGAGTTGACTTTGGTCTGGATTGACCTAGATTCGTGTAGAATGCATTGTAGTGCATCTTTTTACCATTCTGGACTTGTTATGACTTGTGCTGTTCTGATTAGGAGCCAGACACCTCTCCTCGGATAGTACATTTCATCCGAACACTCAGATACAGGCGAGTACATTCTTTGATCATTTCATATCCTGCTTAGAATTATTTTTCTGCTTTAAATTACTTTACTTGTTACTGTCACGTTGGTCACACGGATTAGTACTATATGGATCCCTTCTTGAGATGTTATCCCTTCAGGGAGCATCGGGTACTACATGTTCTGTGTGTTTCACTTACATGGCGTATCACTATGCTTCATTGGTTCATTGATCACTTGTGACATATACTCTTATGATCACAGAGTCTTCCTTGAATCCTTATCCTATTTATTGGTATCCTAGAATCTCCTAGAATCCTTATTTATGGGACATCCATGTATCACCCTTCGGGGGCCTTTGTATGGAATCATAACATAACCTGGTTGGATCCTTGTGTATTGATTGGGGGTACGGGGGAGTAGAAGTTGACATGTGAATATTATCCAAGTAGTGCAGCATCAGAATCTTTCCATAGTGTAGCATCAGAATCTCCTATACCATTTACATGTCTATATTGTACTCTGACTCACTAGCCACTGTTAGTCTCTATTTATAGTAGATATTTCTATTACAGCTCTCTCTCTGTTTACATACTGTATTTTCTTCAGTACCTGTATCTTACTTTACTGCATGATTATATTTTCTAACCTGCTATGAACTGTTGAGATGTATTGTGCTTGCTCCTGTCCTGACTGGACCTGTTGAAAATATTACAGAGGATGAGGAGGAGGCCTGTGTGGATACCTTCTACGGGGCAGCCCTAGACGACACTTGCGAGCTGGACTCTCAGGAGGACCCAGCTCTAGCTGAGGATATTATCCCCATTGCCTAGACTAGCTTAGTTAGGCCTATCTTATTTATGTTGTCTTGAGACTGTTTTAGCTAGATTTTATTTCTGTCTGGAGATCCTGAGTTGTATATATTCTTTCATATTCAGTAGCTGAGATTTGTACTCTGGATATTTGCTGAGATGTTATCTTAGACTATTTTATCATCTGTATTTTCTTGAGTTCTATATCATATCGTGCTTCTTCTTCCTTAGTTGTGATTGAGTTTACTTCTATCATGTCACCCCCATTCGGGGAGTATAAACTGCTTAGCATATTATTGCTAGATGTTGTGACCTAGGATAGCGTTCTACCGCCGACACTGCGGCGTAGGCTGGACGTACCCACGTCTCGTACCCTTACTCTAGGGTGCGGGTCGTGACAAATGTTAACTAATTAACTTACTTTGTAAGACCGTCGGACCAAATATCCATCCTCGTCTCGTCCGGAGGGGCTCATGGGGGATCGCTCAGATCATATGTAGACGGTGTAGGTGCGACCTCCTCTACCCGCTCCTCCGTCTCTATAGTGCCGTCAGCAGGAGGAATGATGCTGGACGGGCTAGGATTAGGCCTGGAACTGTCCGTCCCAGGAGTGCTGCCACGTACCGTCGACGCAGACGGAGATCCTAGTGGTTGGTACACTGGAGTACTATGAGACGAGGGACCGACACTGTCATCCACTAACGGAGTACCACTCCGTCCACCGGTGGAACCTCTACCTCCGCCGGATACTCCTCTACTGCCACGGGGGTACGATCCTCTGCGTCCTGCCATACCTGATAGAAATAGATATATACAAGATAATAATCATGCATTTAATATATCACAGGTTATAAAGATAGACTCGGAGCAACTCTCAGTTGAATTTGTAGATAATAAACATGTATTTAACATATCACAGTTTATAAAAATAGACCCGGAGCAACCCTCCGTTGAATTTTTTGATAATAACCAAGTCTAGATAATAAAATCTATAAACATCCAGAAACATCCAGAAAGTAAAATAAACATCCAAGTCTAGATAATAACATCCAAAAAAAACTCAATATCCAGAAGAGATGAATCAACATCCAAGTCTAGATAATAACATCCAGAAAGATCAACATCCAGAAAACAATAAGTCTACTGTCCTCTACGCAGGCGCTGAGAGATCTCCCTCCTCATCCACTGCGCATAAGTAGGAGTGACGCAAGCAAGATCAATATCCAGAAGAGATTGATGACTGGAACTCCCGGTGCAACTGCCTTCTGGTGCCACTCCTCCTTCACAGCAATCTCGGCTTTATCCTCCTTAATATAGAAGGAATTTCTTTCTTGATCGTCATCTCTACAGTAGGTACCACTACCGACGCAGCAGGAGGAAGCACTACCTCCTCACAGCAGGTGCCTCTCTCAAGCGACGTCCTCGGGTCATGGGTGCCATCTGGTAAGATTGATGGAAACATAGAGATTAATTAAGGATTAAACAAATAACAATATACGTGTAATGTGAAAGATATTTTATATTTTATTTACAATCATCTTCTGAAAATTTATCTTCTTCGTCCTTCGCGTCCTCATCTTCCTCTTCCTCCTTATCTTCGTTTTTATCTACTTTGTTTCCTCTTCAATCTTCTACCTCTTCTACACAATTAGACGTGTAATATGGAACTTCCGTTGTGTCCACGTCAACTGTATTTGTTACGAGAGATAGCTCGTCCTCCTGATAAGCTATTTCATCAACATCGTAGGTATTTCTGGCTTTAGTCTTGCATACTGCCCACTAGTTCAACCTAGTTATTTCCCGTCTAGGATAAGTAGTAAAGTAACTAGTTGAGCCTGACTTGCTAGGACAAATGGTTCGTATCCTTGATATCGACGGCGGTAGTTAATATCCACAAGACCATGCTTGTCCATTTTCTAACCTTGATCTTGGATCGGATCGAACCAATCACACCTGAACAACACGATCTTAGCCAGCTCTATGTCGTAGTTATATGTCAACTCCATAATCTTCCGTAAGATACCATAGAAATCATTGCCCAGATCTACATCTTTGTAGTTTGTAGATCGGATACACAAACAACTATTTTTGGTCGAATCAAGATCTAGAAAGTTCTCTCTGATCGGAGCATTTATTGACTTGAACCAAAACCTATTCACACAATAGCTTGGCCATATTTTGACGGAATAAATTGGCCCTTAGCTAGAGTTCTAATAGACTCATTCTCTAGTATTGTGTCCAGACAATCGACCTAAATACCACAAGATAAGAAATTAAATTCAGTGTTCCATTAATTACTATGCAAAGTGCATATATAATAAGTAATTACTGCATCATCTTACATATGCTCCATGGAGTCGAAGAACCCAGGAGGGAACACCCTCTCAAGCTTGCACAGTGTTACTGCAATGTCCTTCTCTTGCTTTTCTAGACGATCGACAAGCAACTTAGTAGAACAAAGATCTCTGAAGAATGCTCAACTCTGTCAACGGATCCCAAACGACTGACGATAATAATTCCTAAAATGCTATTGGAATTAACCTCTCCATAAATATATGACAGTCGTGGCTCTTCAGACCCGTCAGTTTATTCTCCTTCGAGTCGACGCATCTTCTTAAATTCGACACGTATCCGTCAGGAATTTTAGGCCCTGAATCCACCTGCAAAGTCTCACTTTATCCTCCATGTCTAGTGAGAAAATTACCTTAGGCTGCTTATACTTTCCATTGCCTTCCTTATCAATGCAAGCAGAATGTCTGCATATATCTTCCAAGTCCAACCTGGCCTTGGGATTGTCTTTCGTCTTTCCCTTTACGTCCATCTAGTATTGATTATGTTGTCAAACACATTCTTCTCGATATATATGACATCAAGGTTATGTCTGATCAGATTGGTGCTCCAATAAGGCAGGTCCCAGAATATACTTCTTTTCGTCCAATTATGAGTGTGGCCAAATTTCACACTTGTATCCCTTTGTAGGCTCTTCGATAGCACTTGAAAAATCCTTGACCTCCTTCCATATCGTGCCTCCGGTCCCACCTTGGCGGTAGATTGACCTTCTCTACAACGTCGGCACGAAATGCATTCCTGTTCCTCCGGAACGGATGGTCCTTCGGCAAGAACTGTCGACGACAATCGAAGAAGCACGATTTTCCTCCGTGTTTTAAACGGAAAGCCTTCGTATGGTCCATGCAATACAGACATGAGAGACGACCATGAGTACTCCATCCAGATAACATTCTATATGCCGGAAATTCGTTGATGGTCCACATCAGTGCGGCCCTCATCTAAAAATTCTACTTTCTAGAAACATCGTAGGTATTGGCACCTACTTCCCACAACTGATTTAACTTATCTATCATGGATGTTAATACACACGATGTTCTTCTTCGGATTGTTCGGACCCGGGATAATAACGGTGAGAAACATATACGGAGTCGTCATACACATCCAAGGCGGTAGATTGTACGGAGTGACGATCATAGGACAACACGAATATTGGGAGCCCGAAAGTCCAAATGGGTAAAACCGTCAGAGAAGAGACCCAATCTGACATTACACGGATCCGAAGCAAAATCTGGATACTCTCGATCAAAGTGCTTCCATGCTTTCCCATCAGATGGGTGATCCAACACTCCTTCGATATGTTCTCGTCTGTGTCAGCTCATATTTTCTGCATTCTCCTTCACCATAAACAACCTCCTGCAACCGCGGCATCAACGGCAAGTAGTGCATCGAATCGGTAGGCTTCCTTGCACCGGAGTCCTACTTGAACTTGTTGCCTTGTAGCGATCAGCACCATAAAATCTGCATATGTCTTCATCCTTGTCGCTTTGTAGTACCACATGCACCCATTATGACATACATCAATTTTCTCGTATCTTCATCCAGAGAGATCTCACCATCCTCTTAGACCGGTAGAAGTCTGTAGGTAACTTTGCACCCTACCGGTAAGATCTCTATAATCAACTCGATGATTCGGTTAGCATTCTTGAGACATGTTAAAATCAGGACTTGCTCTCAGCATTCTTGTAACCACCTCCAACGGTGAATGATCCTCACAACCAGGATACAAGGAGTCATTGTATTATCCAATAACTCCATAAATTTTACAGCATCAACATATCGGTGCCTCCTCTGCCGCATCATGATGTCTGGATCGAAACTAGGCCCAGCAGTATCAAAAACCATGTTCACGCACCCTTCGTCTAAACCAGCATGGTCATGGACATCCATATACGGGAAATTAGGCTCCTCTGATGCTAAAGGCACAAGTTCTCCGTGTGACGTCCACTGATAGTAACTTCGGCATAAAATCTCTCGAGTACATATGATATGTCACATCCACTTCTTGATATATTTATGTTGCGACATCTCACACATGACACTTAATTTGGTACGGTCCATGTACTGAGGGACGCCTTGGCGAACTACAGGAATTGCTCTACCCATGTATAAATTCATCCCATACACCGCACATGTCATCAGGATGACGATTATGCATACCACAAACGATGCCGCAGATAGTAATTCATATCCATTTGACAATAATTCTACAAAGATAGATAAACAATTAGTCCACCTGATAACCAGATTCCGATACCGATATCGATACTGTGAACCTTGGTTAATGTTAATATTTTCACACTTCTCTAGCTAGTTAAGGTTGAGGTAGATACATATATATGATGCATAATAATCGGCTGAATGAGCCGAATGAGAAGAAAAGAATTAGGAGGCTCACTCTATAACTCTAGGATACTCACTCTATACACTCTAGGATACTACGATATACTACTAGTATACTCACTATATACACTCTTACTTATGCAATACATATATAGGATACTATACTATATATGGGATACACTACATTACGACATATACTCTCTATGGACATACAGTCCCCAACTCTAACCTATACCAGTCCACATCACCCCCTTCACTGAATTAGTCAAAAGACATCCAACATCCTATACATTCATATATATATATATATATATATTATATATATATATATATATCTATATATATAATATATATACAGACAAAAAAAAAAAAAAATAATATAT
>JANAVB010024371.1:0-60639 GCA_029216955.1 Iris pallida
AGTCATGGACTATGGAAGGATGGTTAATACCACAACCATGGGTTAACTTAGTTAAGAATATGGAAGTTACCTTGACAAGTGGAGAAATTGAGGAAAACTCATATATGTAAACAGGTTTTGAGGAACACTAGGTAGCATACCCACCTAGCATTTAAATACAATAAACTTAGAAGTCTAAGTACAAATAGATAATTATCCCTTGTTGAATCACCATTAACATTGTTAGTTATAGGTTCATTGGACTTTTGACTCAACTCTTGGCCCTACCAGTAGCTCAGGACCACAGGCAAGTATACCTTGCGGAACTTATATAGTATTTATGTTATTTTTCTCTCTCTGTTGTATCCCTTTTCATATTGTCACATGATTTCCATATTGTGATTGGTGTCCTTGATTGTCTTACCTGTTATAGATTACGTACATGTATAGGATATTCGATATTTCTTGTCTATTAGTCTTCTTCATGTTATCGTGTCTTGTAATAAGTTGCCAGTTCTACACCTTGTTCTTGACTTGACTATTCTTAACTGGGAGTATCTTGCATTGTGCTACAGTTGAGGCATACTATAGATTGGGAGTATCTTACATTGTGCTACGACCTATAGCAGATTCTTCGATCTTGTTATTGATTGATTGACTTGATTCGTGACATACTATAGATTGGGAGTATCTTGCATTGTACTACAGTTTATAGGTGTCTACTTGATCTTGTATTCCTTCAGGAGAGGAAATAGATATTAAATTGGCTAATCTTGACTGGGAGTATCTTACATTGTACTACAGTCGAAACCTACTATAGATTTGGAGTATCTTGCATTGTACTACAAGCTATAGAGGTTAATCGTTTGATTGATAGCCATGTCTAGTATTACATTTTCGTATTGCTTGTAGTGTTTCAGATATATTCTTGCACCGTTCTTATCCTCTATACATGTTATTTATTGTTATATTAGTAGGCATGTTTTATGTATCTTGCTAGTCCTCTAAGGACCTGATGATCTCTTCAGGTTTAGCTAGGTTTGAGCCAGGTGCACCAAGCGAGTTTGAGTCAGTTTCAGACTACGGTACCACCGCAGCTGAGGGTAACCTGATGATCAGCATTGGACTCAGTTATCATATTTTCAAGTCTTTATTTTATATCCATCTACTGGTAGTAGATTTGTGTCCACCGGACATAACTTGAATTCTTGCTAAACATGATACTTCATTTTATATTATCATTTATTTTTCCAGTCTCATTGATTTAGTTGATTGTTGTGGATGAGATATAGATTACCTTAATTACTGTGACTGATTGTATCCTAAACAGCGTTTTACCATCGACACTGCGGCGTAGGCTGGGCTTGGACACGGACTCGTATCCGAAAAGCGGTGCGGGTCGTGACAAGTTTTTTTTGATGGCCCATGCAGTCAACGTTAATCACTTCGGTTACATTACTGTACCGTCGTGAGCCTACAAATAGGACTAGACTCTTAGGATCTCATCCACGTGTCTTGACTCACTATTGATCTCTATTCTTGATTTTCATTAAATCTTTGACTTGTATCCTGCTTGAAATTTTCATTTCGTCTAATGTTTTCTTTTATTGCAGTCAATGTTCTCAAGACAGGGACAATGCTTTCCTGAACACCCTACCGATGTAGGAAGGCCAACTTACTCAGATGGGAAATCCGCCTCAGCCGCAATTCTCGAGATTTCATAGAGACGATATTCCACCACCCCCGCAGTTTCCTCTGCAGACTCTATCAACTGCACCCGTTCTGCCTTCAGCATCTGTCCCACCACCAGCACAAGTTCCACATCCAGTATCAGCCATGCACCCGGCACCAGCAATGTATCCAGCATTTTCTATGCACCAGGCCCCATCGATGTACCCAGCTCCTATGATGTATCCAACACATGTCTGCCCCCGCCCCAGCTCGACAACGTTGCTCTCCTCGAAATCTTCCAGTAGCTCATCACTTCCCAGATGGAGCAGGCCAACACCTTTCGTGCGCCCTGGAACTTCCAAGAATTTCATGGACCTTAGGCCCAGGGAATTCAAGGGGACGGAAGGGATTCTCTATGCGGACGAGTGGTTAGAGAACGTGGATCGAATTCTTTGGATGATCGAGTTCCTGAAGACCTGAAGATCGAGTCAGCTAGCATGCAGCTTTACGATATCGCCCACACGTGATATAGAGACGAGCCACGGTTCACCGTGCCAGATGTGACTTGGAAAGAATTCAAGGAGCTGTTCAAGACGAAGTTCTATCCAGAAGCAGCCCACGAAGAGTTGGAGAACGAGTTTGAGAGCTTGGAATAGGGCCACCTCTCCATCGATGAGTACTCCGCCGAGTTCTCCCGCCTCAGTCGCTTCGCAGATGCCTTGACCCCCGCAGCCAAAGCCAAGAAGTTCAGAAAAGGGCTATCTCATGAAATTTGCATCACCATCGCCACCAACCAGGCAACCACATATGAAAGAATCTTGAAGGTTGTGCAGGACGTAGAGAAGGAGCTGAAGCGCAAGCAGAAGAGAGACCGAAACACGTATGGAGGAGGCAGCAGCCGATCGGTAGCGGTGAAATGCCCAAACGTTCCAGCACAGCAGCATCATCAACAACCGAGAGACACCCCAAATCGAGAGCTTCCAACATGTCAGTATTGCAGAAAGAAGGGACACAGTGAGAGCGATTGCCGCTGGAGACTAGGCCAATATTTAAACTGTGGTTCGGACCAACATCAGTTGCGGAATTGCCCAAGGCGTCGACCTGTAGCACCGGGAGGGCAAGCTTTTGCCATGATCACAGAGGATACGATGGCACCACAAGGAGCAGCTAACGAAAATTCCTAGTAGAGTATAGCAGTGGTATAGTAGAAAATGGCTTGAGAGTAGTTGAGATATGTTTTTCATAGCAGAATATTTTAGACTATTTATTCTATTAGATCTTAACCTTGTTGAATTTCGAGGTCGAAATTATTTTAAGGTGGGTAGGATGTAAGCCCCTGTTCTATTTTAAGGTTAAAGTTTTTTTTATTAATTAATTGACCCAAGATAGTGATTTTGGATTTTGGGGATATTTTTACACTAATATATAGTTTATATCTAGGGGTTTACTTTATATTATGGACTTAGCCTTGTAAGGAGGGCCCATCATGCTAACCCAACTAAGGAAGGCCCATTATGCAAAACCAATTGTTGAAGGGCATAGAGGGAACTTTGCTTTTCAAATTCAAATCTTCCTTAGCCGATTGTAACCCCTAGTAGCCGATATCATTCTAAAGATTTAACTAAGATTCATCTCAATCCTTTAGCCAAACAAATTCTATCCAAACTTGAGTTCGATTCAATCTAAAAACCTTCTATATACTTGAGAGATCAATCAATTCCCTCCTCCCGAAACCCTAGCTTCCCTGCACCTCAAATTCGTGGAATTATATCAGCCGAGAGGTTGTAGTCGAATAAGAGCCTACGAAATCATCAACAGGTATTCATATCACGCAATTCTTTAAAACAGATTAGTTATCATAGTTAATTTCGAATCCACATCCAATAATAGTATAAATGTTTGTATTAATGCTTAAGAGGAATTTATGGGAGAAAACTTAGTTTGCGTATCAGTCATGATAGGGTGATCTGGGGCTAAGGGTAGTGAAATATTATATGAATAATCATCTACCAGGGTAATTGGGGCCCTGGGATTGGTAATGTCTATATTGCACGGATATGTTAGTACTGTTACACTAACAGAGGATCATGTGTACAGGTAAGGGGAAAATTAGTGTATCCTAAGAGAAATCTTTGTGAACTAATGCATCTTCTATGATCCTATGATGATGCAGATAGATGAGGGAACTTGAACCCATATCTTCCCAGACCAGAGCCTTAATCTGACACATTAAACCAACTCAGCAATACATTTTGCTACAACTATTGCTGTTGTAGCTTATTCCCCCACCTACTCTTTCGTAAGTCTATAAATGAGAAGGTGGTAATGGACATTTAGCATATGCAACAAATCCTGCACTCAGATGCAAAAGGATAATAGAGTATCAGACATAAGAATTCAGATATGTGTAGGAAGTAGACAATAGCAACTGGTAGCACTATTTGGTGAGCATCCTAGCATTCACGAGTAGGTTCATAAGCAGGGAATAATTACTTCTCTGCAAATATCAGTAAATAGGGAAAAGGAGTTGCACCAAGGGGCAGCAGAACCAAATCCTAGGATATGAACTGTAGGTGTGTGTCATGTAGGATCAATGATCCCAGATTGCTAAGGTTAGGGGTATCTGTCCTACAAGATAGATTTGGGTATTTGCGTTACAAGCCGTATTAAATGGATCACATTATGATAGTTGTCAAATATAGGAGGTTCCTTCCTAATATTATGGACAAACAACCCATGCCTTACACAAAAAAACCACTTTGTGCTCTTCTCATCTTAGTACATAGGATAGATGTATACTTTACTACTCAATTGGTACTGACATACGGGGTTTCTCCTTAGTAACCATTAGATACCCCTATATGAGTTTACATATGTACCTACTAGACACTAACATAGGAGTTTTCTTTGTATCCCTTGGATACTGACAGATGAATCTCAGTATAATACTTTGACTCGCTGCAAACAAATTAATGATGAAGTAGTCCAGGACAGAGTATGAGTCTGTACCTATAAATTTATAGTTGGTACCCCTGCTGCCTACTCGTATCCCATATACCATATCACCTTTGCATCAAAACACTTCCTTCCTCAAGCCTATAATGAGATCAGACTACTATACAACCAGCGTAGGCTTCTTACAACATTACATAGAGTCTACAAGTGGCTAGCTGTAAACCTACAAGGTTAGGTATGGGTATCAGACCCTTAGTACCTTAGGCAACAAACATTAACTTAGGATGAGGGCATCTCAGGTACAACTGATGTATATCAGTCATTGGGTCCACCAAGAGTCTAGGTAATCGAGTCTTGACACTTGGAGTCCCAATGAGTAGATGGGTGTTTGGGTATAGGCTCGAACCAAAATAGGTAAGTGTTATCAGAATGGGGAGTTAACCTAAGCTGCACACCAAATTGATGAAGAGGAATAGAGCAACAGTTTAGCCTATGGATTATAGGCATTTGGTACCAGTGTACGCAGTTGAAATCATGTAGGTATCCAAATAGGTAAGAGTATACCAGGGTCAAGAAAACTATACAAGACTGAGTTGTGACCTGCTCATCAACACAGGTGTCAGTAGTAGCAGGGTTACGTTGGCACAGTTTATTTGATAAAATTAACAGCATCTCCGTAGTCTAGTTTTCTATGTATTTTAGATTAATATTCTTTCAAAAGCTCTACTACATAAAGTCTATCCATTCAAGCCGAGTCATCTAAGCCTTATGGATATTCCTAAAAGAAGACTGAAGAAAAGGCCAGCGATCCTTAAAGACGGCTTTCAACAGATTCAAGCTATCGAGTCTGTATAAGGTCTAGGTCTGTCTGTAAACATCTAAGGTTGGATGACAAAATGAAAAGCTCTTCTATTTTTTAGTCAAAAATCAATGTCTATAAGAACAGCATACCGACCGTATACCGCTGTATACCGACGGTATACCGTTTTGTGAAGCCACAAAACGTTCTGTGACAAACATCGGCATACCGACGGTATACTACGGCATACCGACGGTATACCGTTTTGTGAGCCACAAAATGTTCTGTGACAAACATCGGAGTACCGACGGTATACTATGGCATACCGACGGTATACCATTTTGTGAGCCACAAAATGTTCTGTGACAAAACATCGGCGTACCGACGGTATACTACGGCATACCGATGGTATACCGTTTTGTGAGCCACAAAATGTTCTGTGACGAATATTGGTATACACCATACCGCTGCATACCGACGGTATACCGATTCATCTAATTTGATTTTTGAATGGACGAATACTAGCATTAATTGCTAGCATTAAATGCTCCCCAACGGATATAATTATTATCGTTACTGTTCATAATGGTATACCGACGGCATGCCGGTCCATACCGACGGTTTGCCATCTGGGTTATATTCAGGAGCATTAAATGCTACCTACTCTTGGTTTTCTATATAAATGGATTCTGTCACGACCCGCACCCAATGTAGGGGCACGAAAAGTGGGTACGTCCAGCCTACGCCGCAGTGTCGGCGCTAGAACGATGTCCTAGGTTACTATCTAATCAATAACTCATGCAATTATATAATGTACTTGTCAAATCTCAACTCCGAACGGAGGACAAGTATAGATATAATGAAATCTCAATCACAGTCTAAGAACGATAAGATAACACAGAAGTTTATAACTAACAACAAATATAAACTACTAAATAATAATATCTCAAACAAACTCAAATACAAACTCATATCTCAAGTTATTACAATTCAAGTTCTAAAACATGAAAACTAAACTAAGTCTACTAGCTAGTCTCCCGATCACTCCTGAGTGTCGGGGCCAAAGGAAGCTAAGCCATCTCCTGCTCCAAGGCAAATAGGGCAAATGTCCTCAGGGCAATCATCTGTAATATTTTCAACAAGTCCAGTCAGGACAGGAATGAGTACAATTCATCTAGAAATCCCAAGTAAATGACAGAGACTATAAAGCAATTATAGACAGTTGTATTGATGAACATGGCAGTTTGTACAAGTAATAATGTAGAGAAATAGTTAAGGTACAAGAAAAGTAAGATAACTAAACAAGATGAGAAGCATGGCAATGAAGACTGTAAAATAAGGTCTAGCTGAACTAGAGTAACATGATAAGTCCAGGCAGTACAATGTAAGTCGAGTGTAATCCTAATGTGAGTCTAATACAAGATGAGTCGAATGTGATTCCAGTACAGTATGAGTCGAATGTGATTCTAATCATTGTTCTAATAAGGTGATTCGATTAAGGTGATACGAATAATGATTCACATGATGTTCTAACAATAATTCGAATAAATTCTCCAAGTGTGTTTTAAAATACCGAGATCGATATGTAAATGGCTGTAGGTAATACGGCACACCACACACTGATCAGGTGAGGGATGGCTATCGTTCGAATATCATTCACAGAGGGGTGATTCGAATAGGGGGATATATCTACATGTCTAATCAGTATTTCCCTGCCCGGTCTAATACAATGAATCAATATCCAACACATAAGACGAATACAAGTCCAACCAGCACATGAAGATGCGAATAGGTGGTTCGAATAGTTCGAATGGTGATTCGAATAATAGAGGCAAGATGAGTAAAGTATGTATGTCGTATACATGAATTCAGTAATAACAATACGTGTTTGTAACAAGAATCAAATAGAACTAACTAGAACTGAAGTACAGTAATTGACAAGTAAATGAAAGAACTATCAGAGAATGTACTTGCCTGATACTCTGAAAAGAGTAGTATAATATCAGATATCTACACCGAGTCACAATGTCCTAAATAGAGCAATATGGGTTATGACATATCCAGAATGATAATATAGAATATTACGATACAATCTACATGATTTCTAGGTCAATCTAGGTCAAAGTCAACTCTAAGTCGAACCTGGTCAACTGTCTAGGTCAAAGTCAAACTTTGGTCAACCCTTGGGTCAACCCAAGTCAACATCTAGTCAAACTAGGTCAAACTTTTAGGGTTTTGGGTCAACTCTAGTCAAGCTAGGTCAATTAGTCACATTTAGGCTTAATGTTGACTTTTGGTCAACTCTAGGTCAAAGGTAAACTATCTACTCAACTCTTCCTATACCATAACACACATCTAAGGTAAACCACTATATCTATATGGGCATTTACACATAACATAGATGTAAAGTACTATACTAGGGCCTCTACTCTAACTCACTCTAATTCATAACCATATTCCATACCACACAAAACCTATAACATAATCTATATAGACATTTCACATATACATATATGTAATGTATAATATGTAATGTCACAACCTTAACCCACTCTACCTTATCACATATATCCCATACCACTCTATCCCATCCATCTACATAACCTTATTTCATAAACACCCCTATATGCAATCCCACATTATGGTATCTAATGCTATATAGCCGCCTTATCACTAACATCTGTAGGTGTGAAAATTATGACACGCTGACATAAGACTCAGCCAAAATCATACGCTCAAGGCTATACGCTCAGTCAAAGCCATACGCTCAAGACCATACGCTCAGCCAAGGCCATACGCTCATCTAAAGGTCGTACGCTCAGTGAATATTTTATTATTTCCTGAGATGACAGCACAGCATGTATTTAATAAAGGATGAATCTGACACTTCGTCTTTCGTGCAAAGACAGCTGTCTTATGAAGATTAGCCGTCGTATAGGTTTTCGAAAAAAGATTTTGTCTCTTACAAGGACAGCTCAGCAGCCATCATAAATGCACAGCCATCATTACTGTCATTTCTGACAGTCTGTCAGCCATCATATCTGCAGCACAGTGCTCGAGAGATATTTGTCAGTATTTGAAGATATGGCGTATTTGAGAAGATTGAGGACAGCCACGTGTCTACTCCCTCATTGCCCAGCCAAGTGAGCGTATGGACTTCATACGACTCCTTGCCAGCCAAGTGAGCGTATGGACTTCATACGACTCCTTGCCAGCCAAGTGAGCGTATGGACTTCATATGACTCCTTGCCAGCCAAGTGAGCGTATGGACTTCATACGACTCCTTGCCAGCCAAGTGAGCGTATGGACTTCATACGACTCCTTGCCAGCCAAGTGAGCGTATGGACCCCATACGACTCCTTATCAATAAAGTAAGCGTATCAGCCTTATATGGCTCTATGCTGTCCAAATCAGTGCTTGTAAGACATGTGCCTTCAAAAGCTAGCGTATGACTCTTCTTCAACAAAGACAGCGTATCACAGCTAAGGTATCCAGGATGACTTTCAACATACAGTCAACACACGTTCTCATGTGTCTTGTACTCAGTTACTCAGTTATTCAGAAGTTATGCAATGTGGCATTCATGCCATCAATCTCTCCTAGATATATTCCACTACTTTCAATTGCACTCCAACGTGTCTCCACTAGAATTTGCCACGCGTCCCTGCAGTTATGCACACGTCAAGTAACTGACTGAGCATATGCTTCAGACAGTTATCCAAAACTCTATAAAAGAGAGTTTCTTCATCTTCATCAGACACTACAATTAATTCAGATAGAACAAATAGATTGCCCAGTTGCTGTCCAAGTTCTTCAAAGTTCGAGTTTTCTTCATCGCATCGTCCAAGGGATAAAGTAATCGTCTTCTAGATTAGATTCCTACAGTTGTAATTTTCTCAGATACAAAATAAATAAAGTGAATTTATTTATGGAAAACAAATTGGCGACTCTGCTGGGGAAAGCTGTCTCTCCAATGAGATAGCAACAACTCAATGCGATACTTTGTCGATCGGCTCAACGAAGAAGACGATGGTCGTACAATTCGACCAATCTGCTTACGAAGAAATGCTCAAGGCGAAGGAGGGTCGAACTGCTTCCTCCGCTCTTCCTGCTGCCAAGAAGAAGGGACGCTCTGTCTATGTTCCTAAGTCTTCTTCGACAGCCCGAGACGCTTCTGTCACTTCTCACGCTGACAAGAATATGTCTTCAATTTCAACGAAGCATACTTCGGCTTCTCTGAACACGGAAACAGTGGCTTCTCCTAGTCATGCTGACAAATTGGGTTCTTTAACCAAGTCAGCGTGTCCAAGGAAAACCATCTCTGGATATGTCAAAGTCCCTTCTCCTTCTACTCTTACGACACAGCAGTCGGCTCTTTAGCCATTGATGACTCTGTGCGTAAGGTAGTCAAAGGACAGCGTACGACAAAGGCAGCGTACAAAAGCCAACAGCAGGCAGTGTACGCTAAGCCAAAGCCAGCGTATGCTAATAAAAAGGCAGCGTATGACCAGAAGTCCAAACTGAAGTCAGCGTATGCTAACAGATACAGTCCTTTGACTGTTTCTCAAAATCAGCTGGGGGTTCTTTTCCACAGAACATACAAATGATTCCCCCACAACTTGCACATCTTGTACCAACCAAGGAGAAAGACTCTTTAGTCAACTCCTCTACTCCTAAGGTCTTTACCTCTGGAGTTAATTTGACTAGTACTTTTAGATCAAACAAAGGAAAACGCCTTTTGGCTAATTCCTCTCAAGATGGATTATTACCGACTCCTAGTCGGAATAATACCCATCTTCCTTCTCTCAAAATTTCTCGATCTGAGAAAGGCAAATTACAGGTATCCAAGACTGATACCAAAGTCATATCTCCTAGGATCTTCGTAACAAGCTTAATCAGAATCATCTCAGTTCCACTTCTGGTATTAAGAAGCCTGATCAAACTGAGACAATATACTAGACTCTGATGCAGAATATGCCAAGAACTATGTGGCTCAAATTAATCAGTCTTTATACACTCCAGAATCGAGAAGACGAAGAACACAAAGACAAGTTTCTACACAGAAATTATCTTCAAGTACTTCCCAATCTGTTCCTACAATCTCCGGAGTATTTGCAAATAAACGGAGAATTGACACTCCATCTGGCCATGACATTGCTCATATTGCTATAAAAAGCATGTTGCAACTTCCAACCTCGGGTTGTATTCAGTGTTGTGTTCACCAAAAAGACGATCTGTTTTCGAACGGATTCATATGAACCAATATTGGATGAAGATGAACCTCTTATGCTTCTGTCAACATGACCTCCAGGAATATTGGGGGTAGCATACGGTCTGATGCTATCTATCAGATTCTGAAGATGGTGTTTATCTCGGCACCCGATCCAGGACCGGAGCCTTGGCCAGGGTCTCTTCTTTTCTCATCCAAGTGAATCCGGAGATCACAGAGGATTTCCTTGGAGAGTCCAATTTTCCAGTATTGACTCCTGTAAAAGTCTCGGGAAAGATGTGACTCACACAGCGATGATTCAGAACGGACTTTTCATCGTCTATTCTTCGAATGATTACCACTTACATGGTAGATGGCAATCATGAATCTTCAACTAGCACTGAAGCTCATGAGCAGAGGATTTCTCCTTGGAACAACAGTTGCGGAGCTATGGCAGATCATTGAATGCATGCACACTTATGCAAGCTCAGCATCAAACTCAGCAAGTTCAACAAACAGTACCACCAGTAGTATTAAATGCTCCCGTTGCCCCAAATCCGGAATTCTACTATTTCGGGGGTACAATCTAATGTTCCTGTACAAACCACCAAGTCAGTCTGGAGCTGGGGGTGGTACATATGCTACAGTTCCTCCTCCCAGTTACACTCAACAAGTTACAACTCCACAATCCTCTGGAATTATACTGAAGAGTTAAGGAATCTCCGAACTCAGTTCGAGGCATTCAAACAGAAGGATGGTTTACAAAGGTTAGGTATCAAGCAACCTTACCCGATAGAATGGAAGCAAGTATCATATCCTCCTAAATACAAGCCTCCGACTATCTCTTCTTTGATAGAACTACCTCCCCAAGTCAGTTCATTAATCACTTGAAGTAATGACTGATCAGTTGCAACCAAGCGATGCCCTCCTCACTCGGGTGTTCGTTGGATGTCTCAAAGGAACAGCTTATGAATGGTATAGAAGTCTCCCGGATGGGTGTATTACTTCATTTGCCGGTTTCAAACAAATGTTTCTTGAACGGTTCTATGAAGGACTCAATGACATGACTATGTCAGCCCTCATAAGAATTAAACAGAAAAATAATGAAACCACTGAGGACTTCATTGAAAGATTCAGAAGAGAGGCCCTTAAAATGCCTCTCGGAACTTCCGATGCTGTTACCATCGACACTTGCAAGTCGAATCTCTTACCAATCATCAGTATATGGACAGGGTCCACTCAGTTTCAAGATTGGCCTTCTTTCATCGTCAGTGCCAAGGCTGCTGAAGTCAGTGCTGAGACCTTTAAAGGTCTGGGGGTACAAATGGCTCCCAAGGAATTAAATCAGAGTGCTAGTAATAGTACTCGACCCAATAATCGCAAAGGGAAAGAAGCTCTTGAAGTTAATCTCCAGAGCAATAGTCAAGAGGTAAAGAATACCCAAGCTACTCCAGCTCCAACAAATCAACAACAGAGACCTCCTCGGCCGAAGGAAGAATATTCTTTCGACGATGACGATGTTCAGGGTATCTTTGAATGCTTGCTCAAAGGTAATAAAATACAATTGCTAGAAATTAAAAAGCCTGATGAAGCCAACAAAACAGATCATCCAAAATACTGTCTATATCATAGAATGTTGGGTCATACAATCCGGTCTTGCTATGTATTAAAAGGAAAGATCCAAGAGATGATTAAATCAGGAGCTGTGACACTGACACCCAAAGACAAGACAGTCACAGCAAATGTAATTTCAATGCAGTTCGGTGACTTCCCTCCTTTAATGGTAGAAAGTGGGATTGTTCCTATCTCCAAAGCAACTCTCGAAGTGGTGAACATCCCACCAGCACAGAATGAAGGACTTGTTCCTATCACAACTAAGAAGGGAAAGATCATGTGGATCCACCCGGATTTAATGACGGAGTTTGAGACGTCTTCCTCTTCTCCTCGGAAGCCTCCTTTATCCAAAAAGAAGCTCGGAAAGACTAAGTCATGCAATGTGACTTCTAGTTTCACACCCGATTTTTATCTAACCTCTAATTTCATCTTGGCAGGAAATTCACTCCCTACGGAGATAAAATCTGTACCTCAATCTGAAGATAGGTACAAGCCTGTATTTTATCTATACAGTTCACAATCTCGTAAATTAATGGCGAAGATGGGTTATGATCTAGCCACTGCTCCTGGTTTGAACTCAGCCAAAGGACTCCGAGCACCTTTAGCCATCACTATGAGACATAATCAATCTCGTGTTGGTCTCGGTTTCTGGAATGAAGCTCTTATCAAGCATAAAAGAACCAAGAGCAAGATGAAGAATTGTAACATGGTTTCCATAGATCCTGAACCAGAATCTGAAGTCGAAGTTCATGCTGGAACTCGATCAGGAAAAATATATCTGAAAAATTATGCTGACATTCCTGGAGAAACTCCTGATGTCCCTCCGGTTTCAGCTCCAACACCAGTCTCTACTGAAGAGCCTTCAAATGTTCCTGTTGAGACAGTTCCTTCTAAACCAACAGCAGCTGACAAAGGCAAACAACAAGTCCGCTTCGACAAACCATTGAAGAAGTCATCTCCTACAGGACTTGAAAAGCCTTATAATTTTGATATATTGGCTCAATTAGCCAATACACCAGCTAAATTATCAATCTTTGAGCTCTTACGCCTCTCTAAAGAGACTCGAGAAACTCTGAGTGAAGCACTGTTGCAAGCAGAAACCTGCCTAACTTTTCTCAAGAAGTTGGAAACAGAACCTGTCTCTCATTGCCATAGTGTTTTGGAATTAATTCCAAATATTACCTTTACGCAAGACGATATGCTGCTAGAGGATAATCGACACGACCGTCCTTTATATCATACAGGATATATTGATTCTATGAAGGTTGATCGTCTACTGATTGATCCAGGATCTGCTCTCAGTATTATGTCGAAGGCTATGCTAGATGCACTGAAGATACCTGTGCATAGTCTTTCCAGCACTATCACTACCATCTTGGGATTCAATCAAGGAAAAAGTGAGCCTTTGGGCAAGATTCGCCTCAAATTTCAAATAGGCGATCTTCGTACTAAAGTTACTTTTTTACATCATCGACAATCATGGTTGCTCATATAATGCTCTATTGGGGAGACCATTCTTACATGAACATAATATCGTTCCTTCGACTCTTCATCAGTGCTTCAAATATGTTGATGATAATGGAGAAGTTCAAAAGGAGGTTGCCGATCTCTATCCATTCAAAGGAGTCGAAGCTTACTTCAATGACGCTCGCATGTACAAAGATGAATACTCAAAAGTCTTGCAAGCTATGGATAATGATGATGAGATGTCAAAAGTCGATACCTTTGTTATTCCTGTAAAAGGGCGTATCACTCCTCCGCAGCCTGCCCAAGCTCCACAAGGTTCACTGATAATTCCTGTCAGTGGACGTACTACTTCATCATCAGCCCAAGCTCCACAAGGTTCACTGATAATTCCTGTCAGTGGACGTACTACTGTATCGTCTTCCCAAGCTCCACAAAGTTCGCTGATAATTTCTGTCAGTAGACGCACCACTCCTCTTCCATCTTCTCAGGCTAGACCAGATACTCTAGTCATTCCAGTCAGTGGACGTACTACTTATCCACGATCTTCTTCAAGGGAGCGCATCTCTCCTGAGCCTTTTGTTATCGATCTTAATCGAAACAAAACTTCTGATCGCTCTTCTTCTCCCTCTTTTGTCATTAATTTGACTAAGTCTGATAAGGCTCAGCCTTCTGTTGTAAATACAGTATCTAATATTAATGAAGCATCTCCTTTACAGTATATTGATGTCTGTAATCATGTACAAAGTTACTTACAATTGCTAGATAGCTTAGAGCCACTAACTATAGGAGTTGTTCAAACCCTTCATACAGATGTATCATTAGAGTCTATACAAAAATCGTACTTCGTGGTTCCTATTCGAAAGAAAGGAGAAAATCCAATATTCTTCTACAAAGGACCCCAGAATCCTTCTAATCTGGAAGAAGATGACAAAAACGACGATACTGGAAGGTTACAATTACGTCGCTACAGTCAACAGTCCAAAAATATCATCAAGAATATGGGTTATGACTTCAGAACTAGCCTCAATAATGGAAAAGGAAGAAAAATGCATGTTCGAATTCCACCATTAAAATACGGAAGGACAAAATGTGGTTTGGGTTACATTGCTCCTACCTCCTTTATCAACATAGTCCATGAAGATTCAAAATTCGATGAAGACGAACGATCTGAAGATGAACGATCTGAGTCTTCCGATTCCATTTCTTGGGATTCTGACACAACTATTGGCGATCTCCATCGCTCTATTCTATCCATCAATATGGTCTCTGTTGATGGCCCGCAAGAAAATGATGAAGATGAGGATGATTTTGAAATATCACCCGAATCAGAACAATGGGCTCAAAGATTAGACAATCAATGGGAATTCAGGTTCGAGCAGAGAGAACCTCCTACTGAAGATAAACTGATCCAAATTGATGTTGGAGAAGAAGGGTCCCCTAAACTAATATTCATCAGCGAAAATCTTTCAGAAACAGATAAACAAGACATGATCAAGATTATTCATGAGTATATCGATGTCTTTGCCTGGAGTTACGAGGATATGCCAGGATTAGATCCAAAGATTGTAATGCACAAACTTAATATCATGCCAAATGCTAAACCAGTCAAACAACAACAGCGACGATTTCGTCCAGACATTATGGATGCAATTGAAGCTGAAGTCAACAAGCTTATGGCTTCCGAATTTATTCGAGAGGAACAACATCCTGAATGGGTGGCTAACATCGTTCCTGTCCTCAAAAAGACCGGCAAGATTCGAGTCTGTATAGACTTTCGTGATCTTAATGCAGCTTGTCCTAAAGACGAGTTTCTTCTTTCAATTACCGATATCATGATCGATAACACATGTGGTTTCGAACGAATGTCATTCATGGATGGATATTCGGGATACAATCAAATCAAAATGTTTTCAGACGACGAGAGACATACTTCCTTCAGAACGCCGATCGGTACATACTATTATACAGTGATGCCGTTTGGTCTCAAGAATGCAGGAGCAACATATCAGCGAGCAATGAGCACTATATTCCGCGAACATCTCCGGAAAATAGTAGAATGCTATGTTGATGATATTGCAGTTAAAAGTCGACGAAAGGAGGATCATATCCAAGATTTGAAGACTATCTTTGATTTAATGCGTCAGCATCAACTTAAAATGAACCCTACTAAGTCTTTTTTGGGCGTCTCTAGTGGCAAATTTCTCGGCTTCGTCATTACCGCTAAAGGTATACACGTGGATCCCGAGAAGATCAAAGCCATTCAAAAGATGCGTCCTCCACGCACCTTAAAAGAGCTACGAGGATTTCAAGGAAGAATTGCTTATATCAGGAGATTCATTTCCAACTTATCAGGACGCTGCAGACCATTCAACAAACTTCTGAAGAAAGGTGTATCTTTCGTCTGGAACGAAGAATGTCAAAAAGCATTTGACGATATCAAACAGTATCTCATGAACCCTCCGGTTTGGTACCTCCCGTCTCGGGAATACCATTCCTTCTATATGTTCGAGCCATGGATCATTCTCTTGGTGCATTACTCGCCCAGAAAAATAAAGATGGCCATGAACAGGCTATTTATTATCTCAGTCGCACAATGACAGGCGCTGAACCGCGTTATTCTCCAATCGAGAAAGAATGCCTAGCATTAATATTTGCTGTTCAGAAAATGCGACATTATATTATCGGTCAAACGATTCACGTTATTTTCAGAGTGAATCCCATCAGGATTATGATGAAGAAACCCGGTATTCTCAACTCCAGACTAGCTAATTGGAGAATCTTGTTAGCTCAATACAACATGCATTATATTCCTCAGAAGTCAGTTAAAGGACAAGCTCTTGCTGATTTTCTGGCAGCTCATGCGGATCCAGAAGATTCTAAATTATATGACGAGATTCTAGATGAAGTCTTGGATTCAAATCTGGTTTCTGAAGAAATTCCTACCTGGCGTCTATTCTTTGATGGAGCATCTAGAATAGGTCCTAACGGCGATATTGTCGCCGGAGTTGGGATTGTTCTCGTATCCCCAGAAGGATTAACTATTTAGAGGGCTTATTCTCTGGATCAATCATGTTCAAACAATGTAGCCGAATACAATGCATTGCTCATTGGTCTTCAACTTGCTAAACATCTAGATATTCAATATTTGGAAGTGTATGGAGACTCCAAGCTTATCATCAATCAGATCAGAGGAACGTATGAAGTTCGTCATCAAGATTTGATACCTTATCATCGAGCAGCACTCTCTATGGCCTCATCCTTTGAAGGTTTCTTTATTGAACATGTTCGACGAGCCTATAATGCAGAAGCTGATGCTTTGGCTAATCTTGCTGCTGTATTAGCCATACCAATCAGACGTCAGCAAGTGATTGTGGTTTATAACCGAGAACTATTCTGCGTTGAGAATAATTTGGCTTTGGCTTTTCCTCATAATCCAGACAAAGATTCTCTCAACCTTGATGCTGGATTAAAGTTTGACAAAGTGTCCTCATCTTCTTCCGATTCTACTATGGAATATATCTTTTCTAATGAAACAGAAGCCATAACTGAAGACTGGAGACGTCCGTTTCTAGACTTTGTACTATATGACATACTTTCCAATAATCCGAGTGAAGCAGCGTCTATTCGGCGTCGATCTCTCAGATTCTATTATAATCATACTACGAAGACACTATATCGTCGGTCCTACGACGGTCTTCTCCTCCGATGCATCGCTGGTGAAGAAGCACAACAGATTGTCCGTGAAGCACATGATGGTGTTTGCGGAGCTCATCAACCGGGTCCTAAACTTCAAGATCGTATCCGACGTATGGATTATTATTGGCCCACGATGGTGGCTGACGCTATTTAATATGCTCGAAAATGTAAAGCTTGCCAAATTCATGCAGACTTTATACATCAACCGTCAGAGTTCTTACACCCAACAGCGGCATCATGGCCCTTTGAAGCTTGGGGCATGGATGTTATTGGTCTTATTAACCTACCATCATCAAAAGGACATCGGTTTATTCTAGCAATAACCGATTACTTTTCCAAATGGGCTGAAGCAATCCCGTTATCTGAAGTAAAAACTTCTAATGTTATTAACTTCGTCAAACATCATGTCATCTATCGATTTGGTGTTCCTCGGCGTATTATCCATGATAACGGACCGCAGTTCGTCAGTCAGAAATTTACTCGATTCTGCGACGATCATCGGATCAATAATTTAGCTTCTACAGCATATAATCCAGCAGCTAATGGATTGGCAGAAGCTTTCAATAAAACGATCATCAAACTCTTGAAAAAGTTTGTTTCTTCCAACAAACGCAACTGGAGCGAGAAGCTTGGTGAATGTTTATGGGCCTACCGCACCACAGTTCGCAATGCGACTAGATGTACGCCTTTCTCTTTGGTATATGGGTGTGAAGCTGTTCTTTCCCTTGAGATCTAGATTCCTTCTCTGAGAATTGCAATCTCCAATGAACTTACAACAGAAAACAATGATCGTCTTCGACTTCAAGAATTGGAAGCTCTAGATGAAAAACGATTGTATGCTCAACAAAATATCGAGCTGTATCAGGCCCGAATCTTAAAAGCTTTTAACCGGAAAGTTAAAGTCAGAGCATATCAGAAGGGAGAACTGGTCCTTACTGTCAGACATCCTATGACTATGACACATATGAGCAAAGGCAAATTTGACGCGAAATGGGAAGGCCCATTCGTAGTAAACAAAGTCTTCTCTAACGGAGCATACCAGCTTGCCTCTATGGATGGGAAAGTCACGATGATGCCTATCAATGGCAAATTCTTAAAGAAATATTATGTATAATATTTTCATCATTCCCCAGCAAATATAAAATCAAAGTTAATTCTTCTCTACAAAAGTTATCTCAATATCGTTATCCTCAGAGGAAACTGATATTCTACCATGTATCATTTTCCCAGAAAATTTGATATTTTGTCTTATTAGATCCCCAGTGGATTTAATAAAGATCTTGTATAAAAAATTATGTCCATATTACCTTTGAATTTTCTATCTCGGTATGTATCATATTTTCTATTCTATGAAAATGATATCTCATCTTTTGATTTCCGAGTCCAAAGATCACGGAAAATAGAATCCAAAGATATCTTTATATCTGAATTCTGTTTTCTCTAATCAGTATTAAACTAAAATCATCTTTGGTTTAATATCATGATAGAGTTACAAAGTTTATTTGTATATTCTATTTTATTGAAATATGTCATGTATTATTTACCTCTGAACATGTTTTCTACAAAAATATCATCCACAGAATTGAAATCAAGTCAAAATATTCATTTCAATCAAAATCAAAACATTGATTACAAATGAGTACCAAAACTTCAATAAATGATAAATGTAAAAGATCTATTTAGGAGGAACAATTATTTCCTGAATACGAACGATTACATTATTTATCTTTTCTTCATGAGCTTTCTTGATTCTCTCTGCTGTTTCAGCTCCAATCATCCGTTGGTCATATTCCACAATAATAGAGCTGCGGCGATTGGTCTCTTCAATCTGATTGGTTTGCATCAATTCTCGCTCTTGCTGTAAAAGTTTACAGCGTTCAGCTTCAGATTTACGATTAGTAGCAATCTCTGATTGTTCCTTTTCCACGGAGACAATTTGCTCCTGAATACGAGCTAGCTCTTCCCTCAACTTTCTAAGCTCTTCAGCTTTTGACGCTTCATCTTTCTCTAGGCGCTCCATATTCTGACGAGTACTTATTATTTCTTCGTCTTTCACCATTAACTCTTTAGAAGACTGAGCGAGGAATTCTGTCAGAGCAATGTGTTGAGCTTGAGCTTCATTCTCCAATTGAGTAATCTCAGCTGCAGTCAGAGACTCAATATCCTCCTTTTTAATCTTCCAATATTTGTGGATATTTGCTTCTAAATCATTCAGGAGATGTTCAAAAAATACACATTGGGTCTCATAACCAGCCTGTCTTAAAGCTGAAAGTGGAAAACTAGTCGCCTCTCGAAGACTCGAAAAGGGCATAGTCTCATCCTTCATAAGTCGTCTCGAGAATGTATCCAGATATGAATAAATAATATCTGAATACATCCCCATGATCTTTGCTATCCCTGTGTCAAAACCAGGAGTCGCTGCAATAGTAGAGGAAGGAGCAGGAGGAGCCTCTATTCTGGGAGCTGAAGAGAGTGCTTTTGGAGAACTCGGCAAATGTGAACTCCCCTCACCCACATCAGTTTGGACAAGTGGAGCTTGAGTAGAACTCATAGCCGGTGCAGTTTCTACAGCTGTTGGAATCAAAGAAGCATGATCAAAACTAAAAGACTATAAAGCAGAGACAAGACAAAACTTTGATGAATAAAATATTACCTGGAGCTGGTTCATATTCAGTTTCCTTCGGATCATTCAGCTCGGCTCGTAGTCTGTTCAGAGTACTTTCTGACACAGGATTTATTTCACTGCTGCCCGCCCCAGAAGTACTCGGAACTTGAACTTCTATATGCCTCTCCGGCTCTGGTGTCAACCCTGAGTGTTGACCAATGGTCTTCAGTACATCAATTGGAATTTTAGACGGTGATTCATCGTCTATCTCCATGTCTTCTTCTCCGAAAGAATGAGACGACGGTTCATAGTCAACTTGTTCGCTCTCTGAAGCTTCAGCAATTGGTTCGAGAGAAGTGGCTTCCTTCACTGATTCTCCCGAAATCAGTAAGTCATTAGCTGTTTCAGTCTGATGCTCGGCCTCTACCGCAGGTTGACTAATAACCTGCGCATCATCGGCCATTGGCGGAATCGATCCTATATCAGAAGGCATGGATGACCCAGCAGGTTCAGGAATATCTTCTTCAACAGGTTCTATTTTTACAGAAAAATCTAAGGCAGCTTGTTTTTCTGAAGCCAATCGCACAGCACGATCGGTGGGACTCTCTGCATCGAGACAAATTACGGATTTAGTTTTTGAAACTATCACTTTCCTTTCTATTCTTTTTGTAAATGGAACAGTAGGATAATTGTCTTTTGGATCACTCCCTGCTTCATCAGCATCTCTGACTCGATTGGAAGCAGGAGAAGTCCCTGGAATGGTAATTCCTCCACGATTTCGAGTCTCTGCTCGAGTGACTCTTTTTGGGGCAGGCCCAGCAGCACCTTTGCCCCGCTTTCTCTTTGGTGTATTGTCAGCAGATATACTTTCTTCAGCACTCCCGATGGGTACATGTAATGGTTGATGAAGGTCATCAGTGAATAAAGTTTCTAAAACTTCATCATCAACTTCATCAGTAGCCAAAGGATCTTCTTGGTCATGGCAATCTCTAGGCAGAGCTGATTTAGTTGATTTCTTTTCAATATGAATAAAGCTTCTACCTAAGATGCTAAATTTTTCATCAAAAGTATTAGCTGATACATAGAACTTGGCGTAAGACGCCAATATTCTAGCTCCTCTCTGATAGGTGACCGGATCTGGCATAGAAAAGATAGCCCCTGTACCTTTAGCAATGTAATATATCCAAGCTCTGGCACCATCAATCAACCCGCCTTGATAAGCAAAACACGTCGTTGCATTGCCCACATGCAACTGATCATAACCAAATTGCCGAGCAAATCTGCTCGGAAGATATGGTTCCAGATAAGTGATGTTGTCACGGCGACAGATTAAATGAGATGGCCTGATCCTCTTCAGCCATTCATGTTGAATCTCATCTAATTCATTGCCACCAATGCCATCAATCAGCCTCCCAGGCATAGTTTCATAACCAACAGGTGGAGGAACACAAGTGAAGCTCCATAGTTCTCCCCTGTTTAATATAGTTCTGCAATCTATCAAAGTGTCATATTTCTACTTTGGTGTGTGTCTGTATCTTTCCAGAAAGGTGTCATCTGGTCTAGCCATCCCAGCATCCAGGAGAGATTCAAAATGCAGAAGCAGCCACCCAAATAAATATGTAAAGGGCATTTCTATCCGAGGAAAGGATGTAAGGCTCTTCCTTGCTAATTTGAACATTCTGTCTGTATATGCCCTTAATCCAGCATTCAGACGGCATGTCATTGCTGTCAGTAAATCCATCTTATACCCAAAAACTAGACGGACTGCTGCGAAGATAACTCCTTTGTGCATCCTGTCTGCTGAACAGGTGCCAGGAACTACAAATTTTCTCAGCCAGAGAGATATAAATCCGGCCAGATGACCCTCAGCGGATAATTCTCGGCTGCCCTGCTTAATATAGGTCTCAAACCTATCACCGGCTTTATAAGTGCCTTCGTCTTCCTCAATGACGATGTCGTCATGAGTGGTGTCCCGGATGAGCCTGTCAATCTCAACTTGATTCAGAGGTTTAAATTCACCGACATATTGTTCAGACTTCTTCTTCTTTTGAACTTCATCAGTACGGCCTTGAAATAAATAGGCCATCCATTTGGAAGAATAACAGTTGGAATCTCCTTCTCCACCTTGTCCTTTATAAAAAGCCTTACAAATACTGTAATGGCACATCAATTTTTCAAAGACATGAAGAACCAGTGGGTTGGCTTCGGAGATCTTATTCATTTCATCAACGAAAGGGATATACTCTTCATATGGCAAATCTGCTGTTGGCAGCTGAGAAATATATGCCATTTCATGAAGGGCAAATCCTATCTCGCCTCTTGGGGTCATGAAGGTGCCGCTACGGTAGTTATACCTCTCCGCTAACGCCAAGAATAAATCCGGGTTTGGCCTAAAACCATAAACAGTGTACTTAATGGCATCATATAGGCCTATCACCTGTAAATGTTCACCAAAATTCTTCAGAATCCATTTCACAAGAGCAGTCCATCTGGTATTTTCCGGATTTACCAGACCAGTCAGCCTCATAGACTGTTTTGGATAGATGGCATTTTCTAATTGAGCAAATTCGTTTGCAAAGATTGGGACTCTGACTGGCTTCAGAAGTGCTGAGTCCTCAGGAGGGATGGTGGCAGGTAGCAGTCCTCGCAAAGCTGTGACATGTGGTTCAGTACCACTGCGGAATCTTCCTTGACGATATCCTATCCATCCAGCCTTTGCTTGTCGGGATGGAGTGATATCCCACTTCATTTGTCTTTGACAACTCGCATGAAATAAGCGAGCTATGTTGATGCTTTTTGATAAACCAGTCAAATACATTGGCTGATTTACATCACCATCTCTATAATAACAGTATGATACTTTATCCAGAGCAGGCTGAGAGTTTATGTCAATAGCATCTCCGAAAAGAAATGCTGGCTTCAAGTGGGTAACACCATCTACACTCTGTAAAGGCAGTCCACTCATCAGGTTCAGCAAAGTATCATTTTCCTGATTGGTCAAAAGAGCTATTCTTGTAGAAGGTCCATCGAATTGGGGAAAACGAACATATGATAGGTCACTGTTATAATTATTTCCTACACATCCTTCAAATTCTGCCTTCTGAGCTAGAATATCCACTGCAAAAGAAGAATAAGAAGTTAGAAATCTTCAACACAAAGAGATGGCAAAGTTTAACATACGCTCAGTTTTTACTAAGCGTATGACAGACTCAAAGTTCAGCATACGCTCAATTTTTACTAAGCGTATGACAGACTCAAAGTTCATCATACGCTCAGTTTTTACTAAGCGTATGACAGACTCAAAGTTCAGCATACGCTCAGTTTTTACTAAGCGTATGACAGACTCAAAGTTCAGCATACGCTCAGTTTTCCTTAAGCGTATGACAGACTCAAAGTTCAGCATATGCTCAGTTTTCCTTAAGCATATGACAGACTCGAAGTTCAGCATACGCTCAGTTTTTCTTAAGCGTATGGCAGACTCAAGGTTCAGCATACGCTCAGTTTTCTTTAAGCATATGGCAGACTCAAGGTTCAGCATACGCTCAGTTTATTCTAAGCGTATGACAGATTTAGAGATCACTTTTTACGCTCAGTCTATCTTAAGTGAATGATTTTAAAAAATTCAGTTTATATTCAGTTTGAGCGTATTAGCGTATGGTTGACAAGATGATCATCAAAAACATACGCTAACACAGGAGTTAGCGTATCTCAGTGAGACAACTCGCCATAGCATATTCTTTCAAGACGGCATATTTTGACATTTCTATCAAAAATACGCGTATCATACAGAATACGCTCCAAACATATTTTTCGTATAAACAAAAAATATGGGATACGACTAAACCCTAAAGAGGGAAGCGTATTTTCTGACGTATTTGACCCTAAAACGGGGATACGTTTTATGATTTTGTTCTAACCAGAGCCCTAAATAGGGGATAGTTACTGTTCATCATCATCATCCTCACCATAGAGAGGCTTCAATGGGCGTTCACTACGTCGAACGTGCTCATTGGTAGTCTTCTTAGCAGCGGCGGCGGCGGGCTGAGATGACTCCGCAGAAGCCTTCCCCTTTCCCTTCGCAACAACATCAACCTTGGGCGCCATTGATAAAGCTTGAGTCGAAGAAGAAGAAGTCGAGTCTTGAGTTTCTTTTTCTCTCTCGAAGATGAATGCAAAAGTAAAGAAATAGATTAGGTTTTGGAAGACCTATTTATAGAAGAAAAGAAGAAGTTCAAACGGCGGATATTCTTTAAACAGAATCCATAAAGATTTGCACTGATATTGAGGAAGATAACAAACTCATGCCAGCATGTCAGGACTTATTCCCACTTTAAGTTCAAAGTAATTTCGAACTTTTGAAATTCATAAAGTTCGAAAACTTTGAAGAGGGTCTTGTAGGGTGTGAAAATTATGACACGCTGACATAAGACTCAGCCAAAATCATACGCTCAAGGCTATACGCTCAGTCAAAGCCATACGCTCAAGACCATATGCTCAGCCAAGGCCATACGCTCATCTAAAGGCCGTACGCTCAGTGAATATTTTATTATTTCCTGAGATGACAGCACAGCATGTATTTAATAAAGGATGAATCTGACACTTCATCTTTCGTGCAAAGACAGCTGTCTTATGAAGATTAGCTGTCGTATAGGTTTTCGAGAAAAGATTTTGTCTCTTACGAGGACAGCTCAGCAGCCATCATAAATGCACAGCCATCATTACTGTCATTTCTGACAGTGTGTCAGCCATCATATCTGCAGCACGGTGCTCGAGAGATATTTGTCAGTATTTGAAGATATGGCGTATTTGAGAAGATTGAGGACAGCCACGTGTCTACTCCCTCATTGTCCAGCCAAGTGAGCGTATGAACTTCATACGACTCCTTGCCAGCCAAGTGAGCGTATGGACTTCATACGACTCCTTGCCAGCCAAGTGAGCGTATGGACTTCATATGACTCCTTGCCAGCCAAGTGAGCGTATGGACTTCATACGACTTCTTGCCAGCCAAGTGAGCGTATGGACTTCATACAACTCCTTGCCAGCCAAGTGAGCGTACGGACTCCATACGACTCCTTATCAATAAAGTAAGCGTATCAGCCTTATATGGCTCTATGCTGTCCAAATCAGTGCTTGCAAGATATGTGCCTTCAAAAGCTAGCGTATGACTCTTCTTCAACAAAGACAGCGTATCACAGCTAAGGCATCCAGGATGACTTTCAACATACAGTCAACATTCTCACGTGTCCTGTACTCAGTTACTCAGTTATTCAGAAGTTATGCAACGTGGCATTCATGCCATCAATCTCTCCTAGATATATTCCACTACTTTCAACCGTACTCCAACGTGTCTCTACTAGAATTTGCCATGCGTCCCTGTAGTTATGCATGCACACGTCAAGTAACTGACTGAGCGTATGCTTCAGAACAGTTATCCAAAACTCTATAAAAGAGAGTTTCTTCATCTTCATCAGACACTACAATTAATTCAGAGAGAACAAATAGATTGCCCAGTTGCTGTCCAAGTTCTTCAAAGTTTGAGTTTTCTTCATCGCATCGTCCAAGGGATAAAGTAATCGTCTTCTAGATTAGATTCCTACAGTTGTAATTTTCTCAGATACAAAATAAATAAAGTGAATTTATTTATGGAAAACAACATCCTATATATACAACATGCATCATATATAGGCAAAACTCACTACATATATATAGACATACCAATATAGCCTAATTAGTCATGGCCTCACATGTATATATATATACTTATACATTTAACCCATCACTAACCCACAAATGTATATATATATATATAAGGGAGATATAAAATGCCACCACTCCTATACTCTATATACAAAGTTTAAACATTCAAAACTCACACACTTTCAAGTTATCATCATCCCTCATGCATACATAACATATATATATACACACCATATGCATGTACTGAAAAGGGAGGTTGATCAATTTAGGCACACTAAGGAACAGGTTATAACAATTCAGGGACTACTCATGAGGGTTCCTTTGAATCTCAGGAACTTCCCATATGTAAACTCAGGTTTCGACTGAACCCCAACCAAACCTGAACTTTGTAAAGGCTTGGACTGAACCTATAATAAGGGTACTGAACATCTACCAACATCTGAAAATTTTTGAACATGTAATCAAATCCCCAAAATATCAAACCCAAACAAAACCAACATTCCCAGACTTCAAAATCCTAAACCCATCTCATTTCAAATGAAAAACATGTTTTCGAATGTATAGTTAAGACACCTGAATTATTATGTATATATATTCAAATTTCGAAACCAATTCATTAGCAACTTAAAATCTAAACTCAGTTAACCAATACAAATCAACTTAAATCCAGAGTTCATATCGAACTAACTCAGTGAACTACTTTATTCTACTCAATATCAGCGATATAAGAACCCGACCAAATTAGGATAGGAAAACCCAAAACATATTAGAAAAACACATGTACCGAGGTGTCAGTCATGTGTGTGCATGTGTGGAGGGTGTCCATGTGTCCATAAAGTGGACACAAGTGTCCAAACAGATAAATTTATTTTAAAACAGAAAACACAGTATCAGTGAGCTCGTGGGGCTGTGTCGGCTAGTCTAGGAACGACACACACATCCTTGGGTCTCGTGCACATGTCAGTAGCTAGGTGGGGTGTCAGGGTATGTGTCAAGGTGCCTGAGTCGTGTCCATGCGCGAAGTGCGTATCAGTAGGATTTTTCGTGTGTGCAATGACAGTGGAGAATCAGTGCAGCCTCGATTCCTTCGCGCATAGTCGACGAGGACCCACAAAATTTTATGGGTGTGATATCAGTCACTAGGCCCGTATGTCTACCAAATTTCATGGCACGTGGTGCCGTGTCGTGTCCGCTAGGACACTCGAATATCAGGGGAGCCGTACGAGCCCCGTACGGTATCTCGTGTTGCGTGTCCAAGCCCTAAGGCAGTGTCCAAACGTGCCTAAATTCGACTCAGTCAATTAGGGTTGTAATATACACATGTTAGGCTACACATACATGTAATTAGTTTTGCAAATTAATAAAATCCATTCCTATGTGACAATTCACCAAACACTTCTTTAAAAACACCGATACGTGTCCAATACGGACACGAAATGGACACGAGGTCCTACCAAACTTGGGCTACACCTAGGGGACCCTAAATGAATGCATCTATGCAAAGAAATTAGAAATTTATTAGGGTTTGTAGGGTTTTACCTATTGAGTGTTCAAACTCAATGTAAAGAGCCTCGACTTGACGTCTTCCTCGATTTGCTACGGTTCAAACATCCTCAAACCTTGCTAGCAAGCACCCACAAGTCTCCTCTAATGTTAGGGATGATGTTGCAATTGATTTGACTCAATTTAGGCTCAATTTGGATTAATTGGGAGAAGTTTAGGGAAGAATAAAGTAGGGTTCTTCTAGGTTTTTAAAAAATAGGCAAAGGTTTCTAAGTGTTACACTTATAGGAGGGGGGGCTTGTATGGCTGGCTACTAGATGAATTAGGGTTAGGATTAGGTATAGATGAGTGGCTAGGGCTTGTCCACCCAATTCCAAGCCTTCCTATTGGTTCAAGGCTTTCTTTTTCACAAATATCCTAAAGAAAATATCCTACTACAATTATATCTAAATATTACTAACCTTGGCACTTAGTAGGAATGTTCTAACCATGATTCTAACCTCAAGACTAATCTAGGTTAGGTTAAACTTCTAGGTTAAGGCTCTAACAATTCAATTAGCATAATATTTAATTAATAAAAATTATTTTCATTTAAAAGTCGAAAATGACCAAAATACCCTTAGGCTAAAAAGTTGTAATTAGTCATCCTAATCACATGACTAGGCTCTTTTGGTCATGGTTAGTCTCTAGGCTTAGCAAAACTAGGGTTTAACCAGTTAACCATCAAAATCACAATTCTATATTTTAAATAGTTTTAAATTAATTAAAAATTACCAAAAATCACAATATGATTTAAATATCATTATTAAATGATTATAATCACAAAATTTCAAAATTACTCTCATTTGGAAAACTGGGTGTTACAGATTTCTTCTCTCTCTTGAAGGCTATCCACTTAAGCCATAAATTTCTCAACAACCAAGAGCTCCACCATTACTACTCTACCCAAGCTTTTAATTGTCATCCAACCCAAAAGTGCTAGAGTATTCAAGAGTTGTACTTTTCGACTTCAAGTGTTAGAAGATCAACAGTTCTTTTCCTTTCTTTTTGAAGTTGGCGAGCCTTCGTAAGAAAACTCGTGTGTAAGAAGTTGGCGAGTTCTTCGGATCCAAACTCATGTTGAATTTGGCGAGTTCTTCGGATCCAAACTCGTGTGTACTATTTTACTCAATAGTAGATTTAAGCCGGAAAGAGTTCCGGGAATGGATTGCCTCTAGGGAGGAGACCAGGATACATCGCGTGTTTGATTTTCTCACTCTCTCTCTCTCTCTTTTTAATTCAGTAATATAGCTTCTTGTGTTTAAATTATTTTATTTCTCTATTCACCCCCCTCTAGGGTTCTACAATTAGTATCAGAGCTTTGTTCTCTTGATTTGGATTTACACCCTTAGAATGATCCATGGCCACTAACCCTAGTATCAATACATTCCATAATGAGGGACACTCCACAAATAGACATCCTCTATTTGATAGAACCAACTATAACTATTGGAAGATTAGGATGAGCATTTATCTGAAGTCCATAGATTTTGATTTATGGGATTGTGTGATAAATGGTCTCCCTACTCCTTCCGGAGTTATTGAGGATATTGTATCTCACACCCTTAGGGACAAACTCACTGAGAATGTCAAGAAGCTTGCTAGTCGAGATGCTAAGGCTATGAACGCTCTTTACTGTGCTCTCGATAGCAATGAATTCAATAGGATCTCTACTTGTAAGACTTCTAATGAGATTT
Organism: Iris pallida; assembly: GCA_029216955.1. Lineage (NCBI taxonomy): Eukaryota > Viridiplantae > Streptophyta > Magnoliopsida > Asparagales > Iridaceae > Iris > Iris pallida. The sequence goes on from JANAVB010024371.1 coordinate 28,932, forward strand.
GGAAGTTGCTAGAAGTCATACACGAGGGAACATCACAAGTAAAAGAATCAAAGATTAGTAGACTCACACAAGAATATGAATCTTTTAAGATAAAACAAGATGAGTCTATTACTTACATGTTTACTCGTTTCGGTGATATTATTAACCCTCTTTCTTCTCTTGGTAAGAAATATCCTGCTTATGAAAAGATCAGGAAAATTTTCAGAGGATTGACTAAAGGATGGAGTCCTAAAGCTATCGCCATCATTGAAGGGAACGACCTGACAATCATGAACCTTGAGACCCTCATGGGGAAGCATATGACTCATGAACTTGACATGAAAGATCAAGAGGAATCTTCCATGCAAGAGAAGGAGAAGAAGAAGGCCAAAGAGAAGGAGAAGTCTCTTGCTCTCAAAGTTACAAAATTCTACTCAAAGGATAGCTCCGACAACAACGAGTCAGATGATGATAAAGAAATAGCTCTCACAGCTAACCATTTCCGAAAGTTCCTCAAGTTCAACAAAGCCAACCGCTTTAGACGGGACAACGATGAAGATCCGGCGTGCTACCAATGTAGAAGAACCGGTCATATCAAGAGAGATTGCCCCATGACAAGAAAAGACTCAAGTAAGTATGAGAAGCCTAGCAAAGGAAGCTCTTCCTCCAAAAATACGCCAACACCTGCATTTGGTGTGAGAGCGATGCTAGTGATTCAGACAACGATAATGAGTGCAAACACAATACAAACGTTTGTCTCATGGCAACCGATGAGGTACTCGATGATCTCTCTCTAAATACTCTCACTTATGATGACTTGGAAAATGCTATTCTTGAACTACACGAGGAACACAAAGGTGTTAGAAATAAATACAAGAAATCTCTAAAAGAAGTTGATGCACTTCAACTTGAAGTAGAAAGACTCTCTAACATTATTATTGATGTAAAAGGAAAATCTCCTGCTTCCGACACGGATAAGATAGAGTCTTTGCGACTCAAGTTACAAGAATCTCAAGATATCATTAAGAAAAAGGATGATGAGATTGAATCCCTCAGAAGGGCTTATGACTTTGCTATGCATAAAGTTCAAACTGTAAATAGAAGAGAATATGATACTTCTACTGAGTATAATGATCTTCTTGTGCAGAGTAAGAAGCTAGGTGATAAGAACACTACTCGTACACATGCTCCAAGACACGCCTACACTCATCACAACACTAGCCACTACTCTTACATGAACAGGAACACTACACACAAGTCCTATCCTAACACAAGGAAAGGACCCTTTGTTAAGAAGAACACCTCACACCATGCCTTCTATTATCATCATCATAACACTCATGATAGAACTCAATGCACCAAAGCTTCACATGTGCATAAAACTTACACATTTTCTTCTAAATCCTCTATGATGTGCAACTATTGTGGCTTGCTTGGACATACTTCTAATTATTGTCTGACAAGGAAATAAGTTGATATAAAAATTTATAAATGGGTTCCTAAGAATAACAATCAAGGACCCAAACAATCATGGGTACCAAAATGTTCATCTTCAACTTATGTTGTAGGTGAAGAATCCTTTTCATGCTAGAAGTAAGTGGATCCTCGATAGCGGTTGTTTACGGCACATGACCGGTGATGCTTCACTTTTTACAATGCTATCGATGAAGAAGGAAGGACATATATTCTTTGGTAACAATCTAAAAGGTCATATCATAGGAAATGGTAATATCGGTTCCCCTCATTATTCTTATATTAAGAATGTTTGTCTTGTTACAAATCTCAAACACAATCTTCTTAGTATTAGTCATCTTACGGATAATGGTTATCATATTAAGTTTATTAAACTCAAATACTTTATTACCGATAGTTCTAGTGGATCTACAGTTTATGAAGGCATTAGAAAAAACAATATCGATATTCGATATCTTATCGAAGGTACTAACAATGACAGGTGCTTAGTTGCAAAGAACGATGAAAGTTGGCTTTGGCACATGAGGCTCGGACATGCCAACATGGATACAATTTCCCATCTTACAACCAAGAAGCTTGTACGAGGACTTCCAAGTATCCCCTTCAAAAAGGATATGGTGTGTGAAGAATGTGAGAAAAGTAAGTTGATCAAGTCATCCTTCGAATCCATCAACTCTGTGAGTACCACTAGACCACTTCAACTTATTCATATGGATTTATTTGGTCCTACTAGAGTAGCTAGTCTTGGAGGCAAACTTTATGCTTTTGTTTTGGTTGATGATTTTTCGAGATTTACTTGGGTCATTTTTCTTGCTTGTAAAAGTGATACTTTTCGTAAATTGTTGTATTTTGTAAACGTGTTCAAAATGAGAAAGGCTTTTCTATTAACAAGATTAGAAGTGATCATGGAGGAGAATTTGACAATGCCGATTTTAAAAGATTTTGTGAAAAAGAATGGTTTTGGTCATGATTTTGCTTGCCCTCGAACTTCTCAACAAAATGGTGTTGTGGAGAGAAAGAATAGAACCCTTGGCGATAAGGCCCGATTTATGTTAAACCAATATAAGCTCTCCCAATATTTTTGGGCGGAAGCCGTAAACACGGCATGTCATGTTATAAATAGGGTCTTGATTAGACCTATTTCTAAAAAGACTCCTTATGAGCTTTGGTTTGACAAAATTTCCTCTATTGAGTATTTTAAAGTTTTTGGATGCAAATATTTTATTTTGAATACTAGGGACAACCAAGGCAAGTTTGAAGAAAAAGCTTATGAAGGTATTTTCCTTGGCTACTCAATACATAGTAAAGGTTTTCGTGTCTTTAATAAAAGAAGTCTTGTTGTCGAAGAGTCAATTAATGTCTCTTTTGATGAACTTAACTCTTCTATATCCTCCTTATCCGATGATATTGATGACATCTCTTTTGGTTTGTAGAACTCTTCTATTGGAGATCCTCGTCCTTCTTTATCTAACAATAAAATTGTGACCCCTCCAACAAAAGATTTTCCACCACTCGAGCCTTCTCAAGAGGATCTCCCAAAGGAATGGAGATTTGTCCCTAATCATCCGAAGGAGCTTATCATTGGTGATCCTTTATCCCGTGTAAGTACTAGATCCTCCACTCGTAATTTTTGTGCAAACGTGGCTTTTATTTCCCAAATAGACCTAAAAATATTAATAATGTTTTTCATGATAAATTTTGGATGATAGCAATGCAAGAAGAGCTAAATCAATTTGAGCGAAACAAGGTTTGGGAACTTGTCCCTAAACCTAACAACCACCCCATTATTGGAACTAAATTGGTATTTTGTAATAAACTTAATGAAGATGGGTTAGTGACTCGTAACAAAGCCCGATTGGTTGCTCAAGGCTATAACCAATAGGAAGGCATTGACTACGATGAAACCTATGCTCCGGTTGCTCGTCTTGAATCCATTCACATGCTATGTGCTTTTGCTTGCTTTAATGATTTCAAACTCTTTCAAATGGATGTTAAAAGTGCTTTTCTAAATGGTATTATTAAAGAGGAAGTTTATGTTAAGCAACCTCCTGGCTTTGAAGATTTTTAATTTCCTCATCACGTTTTCAAAACTACACAAAGCCCTTTATGGCCTCAAACAAGCTCCTCGTGCTTAGTATGAGCGCTTTAGTTCCTTTCTTATTTTACACAATTTTTCTAAGGGCAAAGTCGACACCACACTTTTCATCAATCCCTTGATGGTACACTTTTATTAGTACAAATTTATGTCGATGACATTATCTTTGGTTCTACTAACAATGCATTTTTTGTAGAATTTGCTAAAGTTATGCAGGATGAATTTGAAATGAGCATGATGGGCGAACTATCATTCTTTTTGGGCTTGCCAATCAAACAAGGAACCTTCATCAATCAAGCAAATATACAAAGGATCTCCTCAAACGCTTTATACTTGACTCATCCAAATCAATGAGGACTCCTATGGCAACAACGACAAAGCTTGACAAAGATAAAGATGGTACTTTGGTCGATATTCGTAAGTATCGAGGTATGATCGGTAGCCTACTCTATCTAACTGCTAGTCGACCTGATATCATGTTCAGTGTATGTCTTTGTGCACGATACCAAGCAAATCCAAAGGAATCGCACTTATGTGCTGTAAAGCATATTTTTTGATATCTCAAAGGCACCATTAATATGGGACTTTGGTATCCGAAATCTTTATCCTTTGAGCTTCACAGCTTCTCGGATGCAGATTTTGCCGGATGAAAAATTAACCGAAAAAGTACTAGCGACACATGTCAATTCCTTGGGAAATCCTTGGTATCGTGGTTTAGTAAGAAACAAAACTCTGTTGCCCTTTCAACCACTGAGGCCGAGTATATAGCGGCCGGATGCTGTTGTGCACAAATTCTTTGGATATCACAAACACTTGTAGACTATGACATTTCTTCTACTTGCACCTCTATTAAATGTGATAATACTAGCTCGATAAATCTAAAAAAACCCGATTTGTCACTCCCGTACGAAGCACATTGAGATTAGACACCATTTTTTTTCGTGACCATCAACAAAAGAGGGATATCCGCCTTGATTTTATTGACACTACTTATCAGTTAACCGATATTTTCACCAAACCACTCTCGGAGGATCATTTCGTTTTTCTCTGTCAAGAATTAGGCATCATTCATTTGGACACTTAGCTCATCTTCAACGGCACACCGACGGTATACGGCGGCATACCGACGGCATACCGATTTGCGTTCAGAACTATGTTTTGTGCCCAAAATTGGTATACCATCGGCATACGTCGGTATACCGACGGTATGCCATTTGAGGTGGATACTAGTTGTCATATCAGCATCGGGCCCCACCCTCTCTTCCACTCTCTTTTCACACTTCCCTCCTTAACTACCCATCAAATCACTTTCTATCTCTCATTAACTATCCATCTAATCACATCCTCTCCCTCATAACTCCCCATCCCATCCCACCCCTTCCACTTCTTTACTTAATTACATTCATCATCACACTTTTCAAAACTCCCCCCCATTTACTCCCTCTATCACTCTTCATCAATTTTTAAAAACCCTTTCCTCTTCCCACTCTTCCTTTATAACCTCAACTTTCTTCTTCTTCTTCCTCTTCATTCTTCATCTCTTCTCCTTCACACCTCTCCATCCTTCCATGGCAACCCATAAACGTCCTCGCTCCTCCTCCACCATTACAAACCCGTTCACTCCTGTGCCTCTCCCTCATGGCTATGATCCAAAAATCTTTACCTCCGCCATGGCTGCCGATGCTTGGTTCCAGTATTTTGCCAACCACAACGTCTACAAGGGCAAAGCCATCAACTGGAACATGTTCTTCGGCCATCTCTCCCTCTTTGAGACGGCCGGCCTCTCATCCCTTCTGCGATGTCAGATGCCCATCTACCCCGCAGCGGTGCGCCTGTTCTACTGCAATCTCATTCCAGATCTCCAAAATAATGCCATTGAAACCATGGTGAATGACCGCCACTTTCGTCTAACGGCTCGGGACATCGCCGAGATTCTCGAAGTGCCTAACAAAGGAGATGCTCTGTCGACCTTGGCCGCTCTCTATCCTTCTGCTGAAGTCTCCTTTGACGAGTTCTGTGCCATCATTTGCAAGGGACCCAATCCTCCGACCATTCCGGCCCTTTCCAAGCAGTTGGAGTCGTTCTACTACGAGCTCCATCGAATCGTCTGCCACACCATCTACCCCAAGGGCGACAACTACGATGCGATCACCAATGACGCATTCGTATGCATGTATTACCTCTACTCTAAGAAGACTTGGTCCTTTTCCAAGACTCTTCGCAATGCCTTCTTCTATGTCCTGTCCGTGGGGAAGCAATTCCTTTATTATGGCGCCTTCATCACCCTTATCCTGGAGGCGAAGAACGTGGATCTCTCACTCTGCCAGTCGAACAGTGTACCATCCTTTCTTGCTGTCTTCCGTTCCCTCCTTGGTGCATCAGCGTCTCGTGCGTCTTCCTCCCAAGAACCGTCGGCCCCTACTCTTGCTGCCCCCTCTTCTACCCCTCCTCCATCCGGACGTTTCATGCCGCTGACCCAGCAGCATTTTGACATGCGCATGGCTCAGGTGGAGGAGCAGATGAGGGCCAACACTCGCGGCCTTGGGAACCTTATCCAGAGCCGCTTCCATGATCAGGCCTATTTCATCCAGCGTACCCTCCAGGATCGGAATGTCTATCTGGATCTCAACCTTCAGGATCCCATGTACCAAGGCTCCCGTTTCTCTGACCCTAACGCCTACGAATTCATGTACCCGGACGGCGTGGATCCTTTCAGTGCATTTTACGGTGCTCAGGGTGGGGAGGACGATGATCCGACGGATGAGTAGTTGCGGCCCTCCTGTTGATGATGGTAAAATAAATTGGTGTCGTTTTAGTGAGTGTCCTTTGAGGTCCTTCGGGGACCAGTTGTTTGTTTTTATGTTGTGTGAAGTCCTATGGGGACTGTTTATTATGTTTTGATGTTGTCTTGATCACTCGCTTGGAAGAGAGTTTTATCTTTGTTTTATGTAGTTTCAAGCATGAACCCTCTTTCCTTTTCTAATATATGCATGCTTTTGTCCATCATATTGTTTTCACTATTTATTTAATTCCCATTTTTGACTAAGTGACAAAGGGGGAGAAAACATATTGAGGGGGAGTCGTCTCCTACGGGGGAGTCACTCCCTGAAGATACTATCTTTCTGTTTTGTCAATGATCAAAATAGGTGAGATTGTTGGCACAGTTTATTTTGATAACATTAACAGCATCTTCGTAGTCTAGTTTTCTCTGTATTTCAGATTGATATTCTTTTAAAAGCTTTACTACGTAAAGTCTGTCCATTTAAGCCGAGTCATCAAAGCTTTATGGATATTCCTAAAAGAAGACTGAAGAAAAAACCAGCGATCCTTAAAGACGGCTCTCAACAGATTCAAGCTATCGAGTTTGTACAAGGTCTAGGTCTGTCTGTAAACACCTAAGGTTGGATGACAAAATGAAAAGCTCTTCTATTTTTTCGTCAAAAATCAATGTCTACAAGAATGGCATACCGACGGTATACCGCTGTATACCGACGGTATACGTTCTATGAAGCCACAAAACGTTCTATGACAAACATCGGCGTACCGAAGGTATACTACGGCATACCGACGGTATACCATTTTGTGAGCCACAAAACGTTCTGTGACAAACATCGGAGTACCGACGGTATACTACGGCATACCGATGGTATACCATTTTATGAGCCACAAAACGTTCTGTGACAAAACATCATCGTACCGACGGTATACTACGGCATACCGACGGTATACCATTTTGTGAGCCACAAAATATTCTGTGACGAACATCGGTATACCGACGGCATACGGCTGCATACTGACGGTATACCGGTTCATCTAATTTGATTTTTGAATGGACGATACTAGCATTAATTGCTAGCATTAAATACTCCCCAACGGATATAATTATTATCGTTACTGTTCAGAACGTATACCGACGGTATGCCGGTTCATACCGACGGTATGTCGTCTGGGTTGTATTCAGGAGCATTAAATGCTACATACTCTTGGTTTTCTATATAAATGAATTCCTTCTCTCTCTTGAAGGCTATCCACTTAAGTCATAAATTTCTCAACAACCAAGAGCTCCACCATTACTACTCTACCCAAGCTTTTAATTGTCATCCAATCCAAAGTGCTAGAGTATTCAAGAGTTGTACTTTTTGATCTTCAAGTGTTAGAAGATCAACAGTTTTCTTCCTTTCCTTTTGAAGTTGGCGAGCCTTCGTAAGAAAACTCGTAAGAAGTTGGCGAGTTCTTCGGATCCAAACTCGTGTTAAGTTGGCGAGTTCTTCGGATCCAAACTCGTGTGTACTATTTTGCTCAATAGTAGATTTAAGCCGGAAAGAGTTCCGGGACTAGATTGCCTCTAGGGAGAAGACCAAGATACATCGCGTGTTTGATTTTCTCACTCTCTCTCTCTTTTTAATTCAGTAATATAGCTTCTTGTGTTTAAATTATTTTATTTTCCTATTCACCCCCCCTAGGGTTCTACAGGGTAGGGACATTGCCAAGTGCAGGCATGGACTAAACTCTAGGGAGGAACAAGTAACAATATCAGCCTTAGTAGTGGCAGGTGAGAAACTAGAGTATCCTATCTAGTCCCTACAATTGCTCTATTCCTACATAATACTATACACACACAGTGTATACCTACTATAGAACAGGATTAAAAGATGTAAATACAGCAGTACCAGTAGAAATCGTATTACTGTACTAGAAATTGTGAATATGTTTTTGTCCAGAGTATAGCCAGTGGCTAGGGTAGGTGCCTCTGGATGTAACCCCAATACCAATGATAGGTTGGTCATGTACCTATAATGCATAGAGCGGTTATATGGTGCTAACATATGCAGACAAGGGAAATATTGCTTTTACATTTGAAAATGAGAGATTTTTCCTCAACCTTTCAGACCTGTAGTATACTGCAGGGATAATATCCAAAACCATGATGGTTACCTCTACCTTTGGTGGTAACATAGTAGGGGCCAGTATACATAATAGATGTATATATAGACAGTTCATAAGTCATGGACTATGGAATGAGATGGGTTAGTGCCATACCCATGGGTAACTTAGTTAATAATATGGAAGTTAACCTTGACAAGTGGAGAAATTGAGGAAAACTCATATATGTAAACAGGTTTTGAGGAACACTAGGTAGCATACCCACCTAGCATTTAAATACAAATAAACTTAGAAGTCTAAGTACAAATAGATAAGTATTCCCTTGTTGAATCACCATTAACATTGTGAGTTATAACAGGTTCATTGGACTTTTGACTCAACTCTTGGCCCGTACCAGCAGCTCAGGACCACAGGCAAGTATACATTGTCGAACTTATACAGTATTTACGTTCTTTTTCTCTCTCTATTGTATCCATTTTCATATTGTCACATGATTTCCATTTTGTGATTGGTGTCCTTGATTGTCGTACCTGTTCTAGATTACGTACATGTATAAGATATTTGATATTGCTTGTCTATTAGTCTTGTTTATGTTATCGTGTCTTGTGATAAAGTTGCTAGTTCTATACCTTGTTCTTGACTTGACTATTCTTAACTGGGAGTATCTTGCATTGTACTACAGTTGAGACATACTATAGATTGGGAGTATCTTACATTGTGCTACGACCTATAACAGATTCTTCGATCTTGTTATTGATTGATTGACTTAATTCGTGACATACTATAGATTGGGAGTATCTTGCATTGTACTACGGTTATAGGTGTCTACTTGATCTTGTATTCCTTCAGGAGAGTTAATAGATATTAGAATTGGCTAATCTTGACTGGAAGTATCTTACATTGTACTACAGCCGAAACTACTATAGATTGGAAGTATCTTGCATTGTACTACAAGCTATAGAGGTTAATCGTTTGATTGATAGCCAAGTCTAGTATTACATTTCCGTATTGCTTGTAGTGTTTCAGATATATTCTTACACCATTTTTATCCTCCATACATGTTATTTACTGTTATATTAGTAGGCATGTTTTATGTATCTTGCTAGTCCTTTGAGGACCTGATGATCTCTTCAGGTTTAGCTGGGTTTGAGCCAGGTGCACACGAGCGAGTTTGAGTCAGTTTCAGACCACGGTACCACCGCAGCTGAGGGTAACCTGATGATCAGCATTGGACTCAGTTATCATATTTTTATGTCTTATTTTATATCCGTCTACTGGTAGTAGATTTGTGTCCACCGGACGTAACTTGAATTCTTGCTAAACATGATACTTTATTTATATTATCATTCATTTTTCCAGTCTCATTGAGTTAGTTGATTGTTGTGGATGAGATATAGATTACCTTAATTGTTATAGACTACTGTTGACTGATTGTATCCTAGACAGCGTTCTACCGCCGACACTCTGGCGTAGGCTTGGCTTGGGTACGGACACAGACTCGTATCCGAAAAACGGGTGCGAGTCGTGACAATGACTTAGTTTGTGAATCTTTCGAACCATCCTAATGAATTTCAGACAAGCATATGACAAGCATAATATAAATTACGTTAGAACTTATACACGGCAGAGCATGCCGTACAATATGAGACTTACCATATTTTTCCCTGTCAATTTGTTATCGCTAGTATAGAGAGTGCAAAATTACATGTGATTGGTCACTGGCACCATAATCCATCCTGGACTCTATAGCTTTTGTTAGTCGGGGCCCTTTCAACGCAAGTAGCAAGCCCCGTTGCAAGTCCCCGCCTAACCCGTGCTATCATCCAGCACAGCTATTTTCGTATTTCCTTTCTCTGCCGAAACGGTCCCGTGGCCCCGGGTTGCCGTTTGAGAAAACTTTTACCTTGTCGACAAGTTGTCCATGACCGTGCTTAGAACAATTTAGTTATTAAGGCATAGTCTACATTTCTTTTGAGAACTTGACCATTACATCTTGTCCCGCCTTGTCATGGCATCACCTTATTTGAGTCAATCTTTTGTTAACACAGTTCTACAAATTTACAGTGTGTCCGTGGCTTTGCATCTATTATTTCATTCGCGATAAGGTTATCGATTAAACTAAGACAGGGGAGGTCAAAAAGAGAAAGGTCAGTCACTCACCTTGAGTTTTCTTGAGGCGAGAGACTTGCTTGGTCGCGCTAGACGTCGCCTACACGATTACCTGAAATCGTACAAGCAACCGATTAAAACAATGTATTATTCAAGGAGTTCGATATGAAATGCGAGTTCGAAATGCAAGCCATGAAAACCATCGCACGAAAACGCATTCAGAAAACCAAAGCCAAAACCAACACAAGTACGACATAAAAAATAGAGCAACGGGAGGTCTCTTCCGACTCAGCCGCAGAGTCTATCCTTGAGGCACAACCCGCTGAATATGGGACTTGGTTCCGAAGAAGCCATTCCATAACGGAGAATGGATCTTAATTCAACCGTTCCCATTCGACCGATTCGATCGATCCTGACCTATCAGTTTCGATCGAATCGATGGCGACAATGTTCCTTTCTCGCGCACCCCGTGGACGAAGAACGGGGCACGATGTATGGACGGGGCACTACACGCATAGCCAGTGGCCACTGTCGGATGTATCCCCTAGTGTATATATGCCCATAACCGAGTATCATACCCATAATCGGGTCCCTCCTGAGGCTAGAATAATGGAACTGTCTATCCCATGCGCCTACCGGTTGTCTTTCCCGCCCAGAATGTTGATTCATATCCACAACTCAAACATCAATCTCAATGCAAGTTAGCACCATCTAGAACCATCACTACTCTATATGTGCCGTCACACGTGCCACTCGCATCGATGGCCAGTTGAGAGCGTCGGCTCGTGCCATGACTTGATCTCACTCGGTGCCGTGTCGTAAGCGTGTCATGGTCATGGGAGTTATAACAACAACTCCGCAGCTGAGGGTGCATCGCCTAGAGCTAAGTCAAGTATGTATCTCCAAGTGTCGATGCCATCATCGACTACGCCCAGGTTAATTGCCGGACTCAACTAACTAGTCTACACTACAAGAGCATATGAAGTATATATAAAAGCGTAATACGGGGCAATGATACCTGCTGCAACTCCGTAGTGCACAGCAATGCTCCAGTCCCTCATGTCTCAATCACGGCATTAGAGAGACCTAAATACACAACCAAGGCTTACGATACGCTAAACGAACATTTTGATTTACATATCTAATCACACACAATGTTGCGTATACGTATATAGTACTTACGTTATGTTTACGTACATGAAACTATACATACTAAAGGTGTAGTAAGCATAAGAGAGAGTTGGGACAAAAATGTGAGGATTGACTATACTCAAATTACACCATTCATGTGAGTATAGGACTCCTAGTGCTGCTCACAAGGAATATGATATATATAGAGAATATATATAGGAAGTATATATACACATAGCATGGAAAATATGGTGCAAGAATGTGAAAGAGAATCATGGCATCTCCTATTGTGCAATAGCATAGGGAACACATGCTATATTGTGGACAAGTTCTATGCAACACAACACAAATGTGTTTCATATTAACATTCACCATGAACGTGAACAAAAAAAGATATAAAATAGAAAATATATATATATATATTATATTATATATACTATATATAATATATTTATATATATATCTATATAATATATATATAATGAACACGAGGAGGAGGAAGTGATTACCTCCATCGCGCTCATCCACGACGGCGAAGGGAGGTTGGATGTTGGCGGTGGCCGATGCGGGCAGCGGCGGCATTGTTGCACGCGGCAGCCGCAACACGTGACAGCGGCAGCAGCAGCGGCGCGCTGCGTGTCGGCGCCCTGGTAGCGAAGGGGCTGCCTCTGGGTCGTCGAGAGCTCTGTGGCGGCAGCGAACGGCCTAAGTGGCGCCGGTAAGTGCACAAGGGCAGCAATGTTGGAAGAAGGGGAGGAGATGAAGGTGACGATGATGACGATGTTGAAGGGATGATGGTGGGGCCGAGATGATGAGAATGATGTCGACTGTGATGGGTTGGGATGTCGCCATGGTTATAGGGGTGGTCGGCTTAATGGAGAAGGAGGTAATAAAGATGGTGGTGTGAGGAGGAGATGGTGAAAATGATGTGTGATGGTGATGGTGATGAGGAAGATGGAGTTCAGTTTAAATGGAGAAAGAAGAGGATGATGGTGTGAGAGTAAAGTTAGGGTTTTAGTGGGGTGTGGTCGGCTGAATAGAGAAGGCGGTGAGGTGGTGAGGATGATGTTGTTTGAAATAAGAAAGGGGGTGTGCTCGGTTGAATAGAGAAGGAGAATGAGAGAGTGTGTAAGAGTTGTGTAAGCTTTTCAAAAGTGGTTTTGTGTTGTCGGTGGTGATTGGAAAGGGGTTATGGTGTCATAGAAACTTTCTCCAACGATCTTGTGTGTGGCCAAAAAAGGCTAATTGACCATGGAGGGTTTCAATGAGTTAATAGGAATCTCTCCCTAATTTATGGTTAGGAGTTGGTCATTTGGGATTATGATGGATAGTGCTAGGGTGTTTGGTGTTTTGTAGTGATGAAATGGTGTTGTGTGTAGATATAAAAGAGGAATGACATGGGGCTTGGGTTGAGTCTAGTTGAGTCAGTCGGGTCACAATTGGTCTTTGTACAATAATGGCTTAATTTAGTCATTATATAACGAAAAAATAAGTAGCATGAGGGGGGCTCAAATGAATGGAACGCAAGTGGCATGCGTGTAGTAGGCTCAAAGTGGGCCGTGTCCATAACTTGGGTTGACATGTTTGGGTCAAATGGTGTCCCTAATTCAAGTCGAAAAATAATATGACTCCGGGGTAAATCAAGATTGAGTCTTGTGTCAGAAAAGTTGTACGAAAAATAAAGCACAAGATGGCGTGTCTGAGTGGGACGAAGGTCATGGATGTAGAGTGTCTCGACTAGATCATGCATGTGAAGTTGGTTTTTAGAAAATGATTAGTCTCGTGCTCCTATTTAAAAGTCATGGCAATGTGCAATAATAATAAAAAACTAAAAGTAGGAAATCATTAATAACTTAGAAATTCAAATATAATCATATTAAATTCCTAATTAATCTAGATAAAATCTAATTAAAATTTCAGAGGGCTTATACTTTCTGAATCAGAATAGAGCGACTCCAGCTCAAGGCGCAAATGCGGTGCCAGTAAACTCGCAGAATCCATGCCAGAGGGTGTAAAGCCGAGCCTATGCATCGACTCGAGATGAGGCATTTGCGTCCATACTATTGTAACAGGTATATTACTTAATAAAAATATACCTACTCGAGTACTATTCGATTCGGGTGCAACATATAGTTTATATATGCAGATTTTGTTAAAGAAAATAAATTAGCCATGCAATCGTTAGATATAAACATTAGCATTAGCACTTCATACGGGAGTCAATATGCCTGCAAATTTTATTGTAGGGTACCGCATTTGCATCGGAGGCAGAAATCTATCCTTGTAAGTCATCGTCCTAGACATCATAGAAGTAAGACGACATAATCCTAGATGGATGCTTGCCACACGATCGAGTGTATGAAGAAGAGAGTTTGTTTCATCTTTCTAGAGAGACAGAGTTCTATATTCGTACGGCACTGTATTGAAAACGGACATGGTGGTATCGTCAAGGCGTATGTTGCATTCCGGCTGTGAGGGACACTTGGCATCAGTTAGAAATACAAGAAGGATATTGCAGACACAATACAGACTGATGTTGTGGCATATTTTCCCAACATGTTCCTAGACAAAATACCTGGGATGTCGCCGGATCAAGAAATAGAATTCAGCATCGACACCTTCTCGGATACACGATCGATATCGAAAGCACCTTACTGAATGGCCAGCAGAACTGAAAGAGCTCAAAGTACAGCTACAAGAGTTGTTATACCACAGATTTATTCGCCCTAGCATATCTCTGTGGGGAGCTCCTATGTTGTTCGTGAAAAAAAAAAGATGGATTGATGCAGCTATGCATCTATTATCGAGAACTCAATAAGGCCCCCGTGCGGAACAAGTACCCACTGCCACGAATCAATGACTTGTTCGACCAACTACAAGGTACCTCAATATTTTTAAAAATTAATCTTCGTTCAGGCTACCATCAGTTGAAGATCAAGCCTGACTATGTATCAAAGTCTGCCTTCCGCACTCGATACGGACATTACGAGTTCCTAGTCATGCCATTATGTTTGACGAATGCCCTAGCTGCTTTTATGGACTTGATGAACCGAGTCTTCCGACCCTTAATAGATAAAGTTGTGGTCGTGTTCATCGATGATATCCTCATCTACTGGAAGGATCGGGAAGAGCATGCAGAGCACTTGAAGATGTGTTGCGGACTCTACGTGAACACGAATTATATGCAAAGCGGAGTAAATGTGAATTCTGGATGAGTAGCATGTCGTTCCTTGGGCATAATATCTCTGCTGGAGATGTCGTGGTCGATCCGAAGAAAATTAAAGCAATGGTAGATTGGAAACTATCTACTCGCTCGGCAACATTCAGAGTTTTTTAGGCTTGGGGGGATACTATCGAATATTCGTAAAAAAAAAAAAATTCCAAGTTAGCATCGCCTATGACTCGCCTCACCCAGAAATGAGTCACATTCAAGTGGAGCAGTGACTGTGAAACTAGCTTTCATGAGTTAAAGTAACGGCTCATCTTAGCGCCAATCCTTGCACTTCCAGATGGGGCTAGAAGGGTGTCAGATATTCAGTGACACATCGGAAGTTGGCTTAGGGTGCGTACTCATGCAAAGGGTAAGGTGATTTCTTTTGTTTCAAGACAGTTGAAGCATCATATCCTATGCATTATCTGGAATTGGCGGCGATTGAGTTCGCTTTGAAACTATGGCGATATTATCTCTATGGTGTGGATCACAAAAGCCTTAAATACATTTTTACCCAACGGGACCTCAACTTACGACAGCAGCTTTGGATCGAACTCATCAAGGATTATCACCCAACGATCGATTATACGCCGGGTAAAGGAAACGTCATAGCGAATGCTCTTAGCAGAATATTCGCAGAATGGCTGCCTATTAACCATGAGTTATAATGAGACCTAGCAGAAATGGATATCGAACTCCTAGTTCTATATCGAGGGGCACAGTTGGCTCAGTTGCACCTTGAGCCGAGCTTGCACGATAAGATAAAGACCGCAAGAAGGATGACCCATTCCTGAAGAAGATGCGTGGGTAGATTTTAACAGAAAAAACAACCGACTTTACAGAAGACGAGAGTGAGACGATACGATTAAAAGGAAGACTATGTATTCCTGAAAATGTCGAACTCAGAAAAAAAATTCTGATGGAGGCATATTATGTGAAGTACTCGTTACATCCTGGGAGCACCAAGATGTACAATGACTTGCACATGACCTTTTAGTGGCACGACATAAAGAAAGACATGGCTAATTTTGTGTCACAGTGCATGTTTTGTCACCAAGTGAAAGTAGAGCACCAAAGGCCAGGTGGGGGTTGCAGAACCTCGTTATTCCAGAATAGATGTGGGACAACATCTCAATAGTAGAATTTTCGATGACGTAGCGGGGGAATAATGCAATTTGGGTCATTGTTGACAGATTGACCAAGTCAGCTTATTTTACCACAATCAAAGTAGTATGGAGCGTCGACCGGTTAGCACAAATCTATATTGACAAGATTGTTCGACTGTATGGGGTATCGGCTATAATAGTTTCGGACATATCCATGCGATTTCTATCGCATTTTGGACGAGCTCCCAAGCTGCGATGGGGACCAAACTAAATTTTAGTACTGCACACCATCCCCAGACAAACGGTCAGACGGAAAGGGTGAATCAAATCTTAGAAGATATGTTGCGTCTATGTGCGACTTATCTAAATAATAGTTGGGATATGCACTTGCTATTAGCAGAATCTACGTATAACAATAATTATCAATCAAGCATTCAGATGGCACCCTACGAAACGTACTATGTGAGGAAGTTTTGATCTCCGATATGCTAGGATAAAGTCGAAGAGCGACAGGTGCTTGGACTGGAACTGGTAGAACAGATAGTCGAAAAGGTTCGTATGATTCGAGATAGATTTCACATCGCGCAGAGTCGACAAAAGAGTTACGCGGATCTTCATCGATGACCGCTAGAATTTTTGGTCAGGGACCACGTGTTCTTGAAAGTAATGTCGATGCGGGGCGTTATGCGGTACGGAGTTAAGGACAAGTTGAGTCCGAGATTTATAGGCCCATTCGAGATTCTCGAGAGGGTGGCAGCTGTCGCTTATTAGATTGTACTACCACCTGTCTTGGCTGAAGTGCACGACGTCTTCTATGTTTCGTAACTTCAGAAGTACGTGCATGATTCAAGTCACGTAGTTAGTTTTGATCAGTTGGAGCTGTGCGCCGACTTATCCTACTCAGAGAAAACTGTTCAAATTTTGGACTGTAAGAAAAAAGTCATATAAAATCAGTCGATGTCCTTGGTTTGCGTGCTATAGCAAAACCATTCATTAAAGGAATCGACATGGAAGATGGAGGTAGAGATAAAGAAGAAGTACCCTTCGTTGCCTAAATTAAAGTCAGACCCATGTTCTTAAGTTTCGGGACAAAACTTTTTTTAGTGGTATACTATGTAATGCCCCGTTTCCGATAGGCGACAGACTATGTAATATGCTGGTGGTGAGTCAGACTCGGTCAGGAACTTAGATGGCTAGTCTGACTCAGTCAAGAGCTTGGTATACGATAGCACTTTAGGCATCAAATAAATCGATTTAGACAAACATTATGAGAATCGATCCAACTAATAGAGCGACATCTGTTGGAATAAGTCCTAAATATAGTAGGCCATGTCTCGGTGAATGAGCTCTATATAAGAGTCCCTTCGATAGGATCGGACTCTTATATGGTTTTTTTGAAGTTTTTGCTGCTTCATTTTGATGAATGTGTTTTGCGTCGATTTTTGCATTCATTCTAAGAATTTAGAAACGAAGGATTAAAGAAGAAATTCTAATAAAATGTTGGTGCCACTGTAGGAGCTCGCATAACTGAAGTTTGATTCATTGCGAAGCGATCTTCGACTCTCGGCACATTCAAATACTTGGTTGGTGGTTCGTCCCCTTCTTTCCTACTCCTTTCCACAAATAAATTCTTGTTGCCTCAAATTTAATCAAATCGACGATGCCAAGTTAAATGCATGCCAAATCACTAAGATAAATAACTCGGGATAACTGTAATGATTTAGAGTAATTTTACTCTAAAAAATATAAGTTTTGCACTTCAAAGCGAAAAGTTAAGGTTCTAGAAAAGAGAGACTATTTCATGGAAAGCAAGTAATGAAATGTCGGTTGTGCCATATGGTGTCTTGGAATATTTGGTTCCTATGAGACGCTAAATCAAAACGTACGACTTTGAGCAAATGAACTCTCGCATGAGTCAAAATAATAATTCTGCTTAATTCTGCTATGCATCAGTTTCAAATATTAAACTATTTACGCACTTACATGGTCATGGACAACTTGTACGCAAGTTTGGATTTCCTCGAAACGGTATCCGAAATACTGGAACCGAATTGACCTAGGGGAAAATATGAGGGTGCATCGTGCTAGGCCCAAGCTGAAGTTTGGAGAGGCGTATTGAAGCTCTTCCTATTTTGAAGTATTTTGAAGTTAAATCATCTCAAGGTTTGAAATGTATAAAAAGGTGTAAATGTATAGAACGACAAGTATTAGTTCAGGAATCTTGTCGAGTGTTTGTTTTGTTCAGTCAAATGTAGCCGCAACGGCCTATCCAATGTAATTATGATTTGTACTTCGTTGTAAGTTATCAATGAAAAAATATATTTCTATCTTCCTATATTGCGTGTTCAATGCTCTACAATTTGTGAAGTTTCAACTTGATGCTTCAAAAGAATAATCAAATGCAATATTCTTGCCGTGTACGAGTGGAACTCCAGACTTGTACGATATCACGTCCCAGTGAGGATGATCGATTCGGTAGAAATCGATACGAGGATGAACGATTTGTCGAATCCGGGCATGACGTCGCAGCCCAAGGTTGCACGTAGATCGAGGTAGCATAAAAAATAAGGTGACAGACATACCGAGGTGCATGCGCCCAAGACATAGAGAACGATGGGACTCGTCCCCCGAAGAGCACACAGGTCGAGGGTAGCTCACTACTCGAGCAGCATGGGGCTCAATGGCGCCCCGCTGGTCGAGGTAGCTCTGCCCTCGAGGCGCTATGGCAACCCTATTTGTCGAAAGAAGGAGAAAAATAGAGAGGCAAGGACCATCGATAAAGCCGTAGCCAGGTCAGGCCGGTCCGCCGATGGAGGTGACAGAGAAGAGTGGTGAAGGTGGTGAAGGTGGTGCTGGCGGTGGTCGGAGCGGTGCTGAAAAAGAGAGAAAGATGGACATGTTGATAGCGTCGGTGGTGGCGAGGGTGATGGCCATGGTGGTGGTGCCAGTAATGGAAGGTGGTAGTGGCCATAGGAGTGATGGCGGCAGAGATGGTGGTCGCGGTTGTTGTGGCTGGAGGCCATGGTGGGGAAGAGGGAGTGAGGTCGGGCGATGGGGAGAGCTGTAGAGAGGGTAAGTGTAAGAGATGAGGAGGGGGTTATGCCAGTCAGGGGAGAGGAAAGAGTGAGCGGGAGAGAGGAGAGAGTGTGTGAGAGGGGGTGGCTGAGTGAGGAAGGGAAAAGTGAGGGTTAAGGTTAGGGTTTGGGAGGGGGTGTAGTTATAGGAAATGAAATTAATAATAATAATAATAATAATAATATAATAAAATAAATAATAATAATAATAATAATAATAATAACAAGATTACTCATAATAATAAATAATAATCTACACAAGTAAATAATAATAAAATGTATCAATAATAAATAACATAACAGAAACAATAACCAAGAATAAAACCTCCAATCAAGATATAGAAATTAAGTATAATAAAAATAAAAAATTAAACAAATACGGGAAATTTTAAGATCATTGAAATACGAAATACAGTCATATATATATTTTGAAAAAAAATAGGGATGTGACAAGAATGTAATTAGAGTTTGGCTCATTTTTGGAAAGTTAAGTGAATATGGAAAAAAATTCAAGATAACGGGGTTTTGGATATATTGAATGGCCTTCTAGATAAGAGTTGGTTTGAAGTATATAATTATATATGATTAATGCCTTTTTGGTAAACGCCTTATATTGGAAATATTTTGAATATGTTTGAATTATGCACAACTCCAGCAAATTGGACCTAAGGCAAGTACACCTACTTATGTTTCTCAATATTTTATAAATGCTGATTTTCTTACTTTTCTAGTCTAGTTGCATATTCTAACACGATTCTGCCACGACTGCATCATCAAATTGGCCCTTGACTTTTCATCAAATGATATCAAATTCTAAATCTTGTTTGTTATTGATCATCAAATCATGGGATGGTGAAATACCAAGTATATGTGATCAACCCTTTTACAATACGAATAATGTGAAACCCAATTTTTTGTAAAGTAAATTAATATTAATATATATTGTTACTATTATTATTAAGTATTATTTGTGAGCTTTGAAAATTTATTTCAAAATTAATCATGGCTTTTGAGTGCTGACCGGACCCAATTTCCAAAACCCAGACCCGAGTCCTACCCCCTCTTTCTTTTGAAATCTGATTATTAAAAAAATTATTTTGCTTTTGGAGCTGGTCCAAGTTTGGACCAGATCCCTCTCATCCCTAACCCACGTTCTATTTTTCCCCACACTCCTCGCACCCTACAATTACTCCCGTTCACCACAGCACAACACCATTCTCCTTTTAACACCACACACACTTCCCACCACCAGAACCAAACTCTCCATCTCTCCCCACTCATCCCATTCTCTCCAGAGCACTCAAAACTCTCCCTCTCTCTCTCTCTACTCCTCACAAAGGAAACTCTACCACCATTAACCACTCTTTTCCCCACACCAGAACACCCCTCTCGGCCACTCGCCCAACACCCCGCCCCGGATCCGAGCTCCGGCGCCCGATCCCCGGCCTCCGCGCCCGACCACCGAGCTTCTGCCACAACCCAGCGCGCCCGCTGGCCTCCTCCAGCCGGTCACCCGTGCCCCCGCAGCCGACTCCCCGTCGGACCCGACCCGGCCGCCCGTACCCCGTACGCGCCTCCCAGCGGCGCCCGACCCTCGGCGCCTTCTGCCGTAGCCGCCCCGGCGTTCCCCGCCGGCCCGAGCTCCCGTCGGCCGACCCCCGAGCTTCCATCGCCGATCCGCGCGACCCAGCGCTAACCCCGGCGCACCCCGAGGCTGTCTGCTGTTCTGGACAGCTCCTGTCCAGCACTCTTCGTTGGATTTCGAGTCCGACCTGTGGATTTGCGCATCCCGAGTCCGAGGCAACCCTTCGAATTTCGTCATTTTGGGTAATCCCTGGTTAATCACAGTAGTTCGTCCCTTCCCGTGCGATGATGAGTTGGTCCACGAATTTCCTTAGGAAATTCGATTTTGGGTGAACGTCGTTCCCGGGATTTTCCGAGAAAACGTCGGAAAGCTTCTGTTAGTTGGTTTTCTTTATTTCCGAAACTTTTGGAAATGGTTTTTCTGGATGTTTTGGTTTTCGGATTTTTCCGATATTGTGCTGTGACGATTCTAGGCGTAGTTTCGGACTTCCGAATTTGTTTCGGGTCGTCCCGAATTAATATTTGGAACGTTTGTGGTTATTTATATATATATATTTTTTGGGATTCCCTGGTTTGGGATTTGCAGGAAAATATTGGCATATTTCCCAGTTTTTGGGTTGACCAAAAATAGAGGAAATGCTGCCGGATTTTTCGTAAATTTAATTATATCTTTAAAATGATTTTAAAATGGATTTCGGAAAATAATTAATATTTGGATTTTTGGGCGACGACCGTATCGATCAATGGGCCCCGGCTAAGTGCAAACGAAACCGGCTTCGCCCGGACGTTGAGGCATTAGCCTATATGACGATTGGACCATATCTGAGACTCATTAAATATTTAATTTATTTTTATTATTTTAATTTACTCATAATTAAATTATAGGAAGTTTTAGAACTAACGACCGTTTGTCTTATTTCAATTTATGTAAATAAATTGTAATGGGCATAAGCCCAGCTGGTTGTTGGCTCTGTGACTTGTAAATTGGTAGCGTAGGATTTTCTGTTGTTTTCTGGTTTTGCGAGTTCTTGTAGCGTACGCGTAAATCTAATAGATAATTATTTTGATAAAAGTTAATAAAGTTTTCTCACATAAAAATTTACAAGTTTTAATATTCAACAACGATCATGTATTTCTCATTAAAATAAAAAATTTAGTTTTATATGTATAAATACGAAAATACAAAGTTTTAATCAAATTAATTTGGTAACTACGGGATTTTTTTAAAATACAAGTTTAAACGATCTTTCCCTCGTTATTAAATTGTAACGCACCAATAATCGCGTTTTTTGTTCGTGTTTAATAAATGAAGATTAAAATTGATTATGACACAATTAGAGATTTCAACTAGTATTGTTAGCTTGGTAACCCTGGATTCTGAGTCAACTTCTCGAATGTAGGATTTCGAGGACGAGTCTAAATCCCATCTCGAAGTCTTCATCCCTTCAAGTCCAGTCCATTTGAGGCAAGTACATTTTGTGTTAGTTTACATTTATTTAATAATCGCTTTACTGCAAGTTTAAACCACGATGCAACACGAAACTCTCTCTGAGAGCACTGACTGTAACTACTGTAACTGTTTGGGGACTGGGGAGTAATGTAATGAGTATGACCACATCCAAACTACTGTAACTACTGTAACTATATTAGCTTACCCCTCATACACACGGGGATAAGCCGTATCTGAACTGTAACAAACCTAAGTCGGTCATATTCATTGCCTATTCAAAACACACTGTTTTACTGTTAGAAAACTGTTCATTTCTAAATTGTTTAAAAGTACATGATTCTATTATTATTTCAACTGTCAAATTAGCATGAATTGTACTTTGCTTCCTCCTGACTGGAGATAACATTTTTAGGGGATATTGAGGATGCTGAGCTGTTATACAACAACTATTATGACCCGGTTCTGTACCCTGTGGTGTTGCCAGAGTCCCCTTTGGAGGACGCAGGACCTGAGGCCGACGAGCCGAACGCTTAGCTAGATTTTCTGTTTCTAGATTTGTTGTTTTAGAATTTTGTAATTTGATTTCAGCTTTTAATTCAGTTCTTTCACTTTCCAGTTGTATTTATTTAAAGGTTTAATAAAATTTTTAATTCCCGAATATTGAGTTGTGATAAATATAGATGTTGTTGTGGTTACCTGCTAATAGAAAATCTTACTGCCGCCGTCTCAACAACGGTGCAGGCTGGGCATGATCCGGTTCGACCCAATTATTTGGGATCGGATCGTAACATATTTTTAGTGGTGGCCCATGCAGGTCTGAACAACAACTTAGGAAAACATACCTAGAAATAATTAGAACACTAGAACATTGATTTGTCACAGCATAGGTCCGAATTATATAAATAAATATTTTTGTTTGATTATAGACTGGTAGGCTACCTTGCGTATGTGTGCATCCTAAACCTTTCAGAGAATGGCCATTGACAAGACCAATCCTGCTGGCGATGAGGTGTCATCTCCGGATCATATCCCATCTCCTCAACCAAGTCCAGGGTTTATTCCCTCGCGGCTGATTAACCGTCCCCATAATGCATCCAGTGAAGTTTTCACTACACTGACGATTCCTACCTCTTCTCAAACTGAGTTACATTTCCTTGATGGAGTATCCATTCTTGTTGCTCCACCAGTACCAGCAAATACCTCCCAAATGGCTGCCCTATTTCAAGAAAACCTGGAGTTCCAGAAATCTCAAGATGAAGCCCAGCAGGAACAGATGAACATCACGAGAGAAGACATGAAGAACGTCAATGGTGTAGCCTTAGCTATCTTAAACCAAGTTGGGGCGGAACCTCGTCCTATGAGGGATACCCCTGAATCTAGAAGAAATTTGAGCCCTATCCGGCAGTCATATCGTAAGAAGCTAATGGTTTGTGACTACTGTAAAAAGGCTTGGTCACCAAGCCAATATTTGTCGCAAAAGATTGGAAAAATGTTTGGCATGTGGATCTGCTGAACATCGGGTAAAGGACTCCCCCTTATCTTTCCATCAAACCAGAGCATATATTCCAGCAACACCTGTTAGGCCACAATCTAGGGACTCTTCCTATCCAGCAGACCTTGCCTCCTACAATAAGGCATGATGCAGACTCGAGGTTCATAGAAGATGAAGCAGTTGGAGACTGCTCATGCAAGAGCCAGAACCATGAAGAATAGTACCTAGGACTGCTGAATAGCATTATCTATTGTTATAAGAAGTTGTAACAGAATGTCCTTAGATCAATCATGAGAGTTTTTGCTGTAATTCTCCACATGATAAACTTCTTAGTTACACCTTTATGGTAGATGTTTTCCCTGATAGTCTTCCCGGATTACCCCCAGATCTAGACATAGAGTTCACTATTGACCTAGTCCTCGGCTCTCCCCTATTTCTAAGGGATGCTACAGAGTCAACCTGAAGGAGGCCAAGGAGATGAAGGACCAGATCAATGAACTGAAGGCTCTGGGATTCATTCGAGACGGAGCTTCACCCTGGGGAGCACATGTCTTATTTGTGCCCAAGAAGGATGGAACAGTACGGATGTGCATCGACTACCGGGCGCTGAACAATATCACCATCAAGAACAAGTACCCTCTACCCCGGATCGATGACCTATTTGATCAATTGAGCGAAGCCAAGGTGTTTTCGAAGATTGATCTTAGATCTGGCTACCACCAGATCAGGGTCAGGAAGAAAGATATTCCCAAGACGGCATTCAACACCAAGTATGGGCAGTTTGAATTCTTGGTCATGCCGTTTGGACTGACGAATGCTCATGCGGTGTTCATGAACCTTATGAACAAGGTTTTCCATGAATACCTAGATCAATTGTCGTTGTTTTCATCGATGACATTCTGATCTATTCAAAGACGGAAGAGGAGCACGAAGAGCACCTCAGGAAAGTTCTGGGAACTTTGAGGAATGAGAAGCTGTATGGTAAGCTTTCCAAGTGTGAATTCTTTCTAGACAAGGTGAATTTTCTTGGCCATATTGTCACAGGAGAAGGAATTTCGTGGATCCGAAGAAGATAGCCGTTGTTGAGAAGTGGTCTACCCCAAGCTCAGTTGCTGAAATCAGAAGTTTTTTTGGGCTTGGCTGGCTACTACCTGAAGTTCGTGAAGGGTTTTGCCAGAATTGCTGAACCGATGACGAAGCTCACTCGGAAGAATAAAGAGTTCATCTGGACGGAAGATTGCCAGGCATCATTCGAGGAGCTGAAGAAGAGACTTACCACTGTACCAATCCTTGCGCTACCCGCAGGAACTGGTAGTTTCTCAATCTACAGTGATGCCTCAGGTAAAGGACTGGGTTGTGTTCTTCAACAACATGGAAAAGTGATTGCTTATGCATCTAGGCAATTACGGACTCATGAGAAGAACTGTCCCACACATGATTTGAAGCTTGCAGCGGTGATATTTGCATTGAAGTTATGGAAGCATTACCTTTATGGAGAGATAGTAGAAATATTTACAGACCACAAGTATGATTTCACTTAGAAGGAGCTGAAAATGAGACAAAGAAGACGGCTGGAGCTGATGAAGGATTTTGACATCGATCTACAGTACCATCCTGGTAAGGCTAATGTGGTCGCAGATACACTTAGTCGATACCCGATGGCAATGTTCTTGACCAAGGAGCGTCATTTGCTGGAGGACATGGAGAAGCTTGGATTAGAAATTGTACTGCCCAAAGAAGAGATGAGGAAACTGGGAAGAGAAGCCATCGTACCAGGAGCCGAATCATCATTGATGCATTTGCAAGTGCGTTCAAGTGGACAGAGTCAAGGAGGCACAATTCCAAGACGAGACGCTTTGCAAACTCAGAGACCAAGTGCTAGCATGAACACTTGAAGGATTCTCAATCGCCAGCGACGGAGCACTGAAGAATGGTACGAGACTTTGTGTACCAACTAGCGAACTGAGGAACGAGCTGATGCATGAAGAGCACCAGTCGCAGTATTCCATACATCCTGGAGCCAACAAAATGTATCGGGATATGTACCATTGTTTGGTGGTTTGGAATGAAGAAAGACGTGGCCAGGTATGTTGCTAGATGTTTAATTTGTCATCAAGTGAAGGCTAGCAGGCAGAGACCAGCAGGACTATTGCAGCCGCTTGACATTCCAGAGTGGAAATGGGAGCACATAACAATGGATTTTGTGTCGGGACTGCCTCGAACCTAAGGAGGAAAGAATGCCATTTGGGTAATCGTGGACCGACTGACGAAGTCAGCTCACTTTATCCCCTTCAAGATTGGTTTATCCACCGAGAAGTTGGCAGCACTATACATGCGACACATCTACCGGATTCATGGAGTTCTGGTAAGTATTGTAACTGACAGAGATACTAGATTTACCTCTCACTTTTGGAAGAGTTTGCATGACAGCTTGGGAACACAATTGAAGTTCAGCACTACCTATCACTCCCAGACAGATGGACAATCAGAGAAGACAATCCAGACGCCTGAAGACATGCTGAGATCCTGCGTCTTGGAATTTGGAGGGTCTTTGGAAGACCATTTACACTTGGTAGAGTTCTCTTACAACAACAGCTATCAAGCCAGCATTGGTATGACCCCATTTGAAACTCTCTATTGACGTCGTTGCCGTACACCACTTGCATGGGATAACGTAGGAGAAAGAGTACTGCTGGGTCCAGAGAGGGTGACTGACGCAGTAGAGAAGGTGAATGTAAGCCCAGGATTGCCCAAGACAGACAGAAGCATTGGGTTGATAGTAGTCGTCGACCAGTGGACTTTGAAGAAGGAGAAAGCATTTTTGTGAAGTTTTCTCCTACCAGAGGAATGATCAGTTTTGACGGAGCTGGAAAATTGAGGCCAGGTACATCAGGCCATTTAAAGTTTTAAGACGAGTTGGAAAAGTAGCGTACCGGTTAGCTCTACCAGCTAATCTTGAGAGTGTGCACAACGTCTTCTACGTATCACAGCTCAAACGCTATATCCCATATCCGAGTCACATTTTGGATAATTCAGAGCTGAAGATTGGACTCAACCTTTCAGTGCCAGAGAAACCAGTAGCAAGCGTCGTCAGAGGTGAGAGGAAGATCAGAAAATTTGAGCCATCACATAACTCCTATTTCTTATCTTTTCGTTCTAAACTTGACTGATGCTGCTAAGTTAGCCTAGTTTTGCAAGCTATTTCTTTATCAAGCTTGACCATGACAGTATTTTATTGGGTGCACCCACTAATATATTGTCTAATCATGACCGGTGCATGATGGTCTGATCAACCTCGTGTACTTTGGTTCGCTTTTGTATTTTTTTCTGCATGGATTATATCATAAATGAAACTTGTCCCTAAACCGTCTCATCCACGACTGCCTTGGAAATTCTTATTGTTGGACCTGAGTTACGGGCGTAGTACCCGTACCTGTTTGATTCTCCTACCCTGCCTTTAATTTCGAGGACGAAATTTTCTAAGGAGGAAAGATTGTGAAACCCAATTTTTTGTAAAGTAAATTAATATTAATTATATTGTTACTATTATTATTAAGTATTATTTGTGAGCTTTGAAAATTTATTTCAAAATTAATCATGGCTTTTGAGTGCTGACCGGACCCGATTCCCAAAACCCAGACCCGAGTCCTACCCCCTCTTTCTTTTGAAATCTGATTATTAAAAAAATATATATATTTGCTTTTGGAGCTGGTCCAAGTTTGGACCAGATCCCTCTCATCCCTAACTCCATGTTCTATTTTTCCCCACACTCCTCGCACCCTACAATTACTCCCGTTCACCACAGCACAACACCATTATCCTTTTAACACCACACACACTTCCCACCACCAGAACCAAACTCTCCCTCTCTCTCCACTCATCCCATTCTCTCCAGAGCACTCAAAACTCTCCCTCTCTCTACTCCTCACAAAGAAAACTCCACCATTAACCACTCTTTTCCCCCACACCAAAATACCCCTCTCGGCTACTCGCCCAACACCCCGCCCCGGATCCGAGCTCCGGCGCCCGATCCCCGGCCTCCGCGCCCGACCACCGAGCTTCCGCCACAACCCAGCGCGCCCGCCGGCCTCCTCCAGCCGGCCGCCCGTGCCCCCGCAGCCGACTCCCCGTCGGACCTGACCCGGCCGCCCGCGCCCCGTGCGCGCCTCCCAGCGGTGCCCGACCCTCGGCGCCTTCTGCCGCAGCCGCCCCGGCGTTCCCCGCCGGCCCGAGCTCCCGTCGGCCGCCCCCGAGCTTCCGTCGCCGATCCGCACGACCCAGCGCTAACCCCGGCGCACCCCGAGGCTGTCCGCTGTTTTGGACAGCTCCTGTCCAACACTCTTCGCTGGATTTCGAGTCCGACCTGGATTTGCGCGTCTCGAGTCCAAGGCAACCCTTCGAATTCTATCATTTTGGGTAATCCCTGGTTAATCACCGTAGTTCGTCCCTTCCCGTGTCGATGATGAGTTGGTCCACGAATTTCCTTTGGGAAATTCGATTTTGGGTGAACGTCGGAAAGCTTCTGTTAGTTGGTTTTCTTTATTTCCGAAACTTTTGGAAATGGTTTTCTGGATGTTTTGGTTTTCGAATTTTTCCGATATTGTGTTGTGACGATTTTAGGCATAGTTTCGGACTCCCGAATTTGTTTCGGGTCGTCCCGAATTAATATTTGGAACGTTTGTGGTTATTTATATATATTTTTTTTTTGGAATTCCCTGGTTTGGGATTTGCAGGAAAATAGTGGCATATTTTCCAGTTTTTGGGTTGACCAAAAATAGAGGAAATGCTGCCAAATTTTCCGTAAATTTAATTATATCTTTAAAATGATTTTAAAATGGATTTCGGAAAATAATTAATATTTTGGATTTTTGGGCGACGACCGTATCGATCAATGGGCCCCGGCTAAGTGCAAACAAAATCGGCTTCGCCCGGACGTTGAGGCATTAGCCTATATGACGATTGGACCATATCTGAGACTCATTAAATATTTATTTTATTTTTATTTTTATTTAATTTACTCATAATTAAATTATAGGAAGTTTTAGAACTAACGACTGTTTTGTCTTATTTCAATTTATGTAAATAAATTGTAATGGGCATAAGCCCAGCTGGTTGTTGGCTCTGTGACTTGTAAATTGGTAGCATAGGATTTTCTGTTGTTTTCTGGTTTTGCGAGTTCTTATAGCGTACGCATAAATCTAATAGATAATTATTTTGATAAAAAGTTAATAAAGTTTTCTCACATAAAAATTTACAAGTTTTAATATTCAACAACGATCATGTATTTCTCATTAAAATAAGAAATTTAGTTTTATATGTATAAATACGAAAATACAAAGTTTTAATCAAATTAATTTGGTAACTACGGGATTTTTTTCAAAATACAAGTTTAAACGATCTTTCCCTCGTATTAAATTGTAACGCACCAATAATCGTGTTTTTGTTCGTGTTTAATAAATGAAGATTAAAATTGATTAGGACACAATTAGAGATTTCAAGTAGTATAGTTAGCTTGGTAACCCTGGATTCTGAGTCAACTTCTCGAATGTAGGATTTCGAGGACGAGTCTAAATCCCATCTCGAAGTCTTCATCCCTTCAAGTCCAGTCCATTTGAGGCAAGTACATTTTGTGTTAGTTTACAGTTATTTAATAATCGCTTTACTGCAAATTTAAACCACGATGTAACACGAAACTCTCTCTGAGAGCACTGAACTGTAACTACTGTAACTGTTTGGGGACTGGGAGAGTGTAATGAGTATGACCACATCCAAACTACTGTAACTACTGTAATTATATTAGCTTACCCTCATACACACGAGGATAAGCCGTATCTGAACTGTAACAAACCCAAGCCGGTCATATTCATTGCCTATTCAAATCACATTTTACTGTTAGAAAACTGTTCATTTCTAAATTGTTTAAAAGTGCATGATTCTATTATTATTTCAACTGTCAAATTAGTATGAATTGTACTTTGCTCCCTCCTGACTGGAGATAACATTTTTAGGGGGATATTGAGAATGCTGAGCTGTTATACAACAGCTATTATGACCCGGTTCTGTACCCTGTGGTGTTGTCAGAGTCCCCTTTGGAGGATCCAGGACCTGAGGCCGGCGAGCCGAACGCTTAGCTAGATTTTCTGTTTCTAGATTTGTTGTTTTAGAATTTTGTAATTTGATTTCAGCTTTTAATTCAGTTCTTTCACTTTCCAGTTGTATTTATTTAAAGGTTTAATAAAAAATTTAATTTCCGAATATTGAGTTGTGACAAATATAGATGTTGTTGTGGTTACCTGCTAATGGAACAGCTTACTGCCGTCGTCTCAACAACGGTGCAGGCTGGACATGATCCGGTTCGACCCAATTATTTGGGATCGGGTCGTGACAAATAATATCCAGGCATGCATACATTGGACGTATGTTCGAGCCTGACCAGTCCGAATCCAAACCTTAGCCGACCACATGTAGAAGCAATATTTCAAACACACATAGATGATAGCTTCTCTTGTACATGTTTATAGCTTGTTTCTCATGGCTTATCGTGTTGTAGTTTTTACGTTCATGACAGCATTCAGTGTCACACTTTCTGGTTTTATTTACTGCATTTAATATAGCTTTATTTTGTATGATGTAACAATTGTATTGTTGTACTTTGCTTCAGTCCTAACTGGATGTTGACATATTAGGTCTTGGAGATAACATAGGATCGGACAACAGATGCTAGAAGACTTAAAAATTAGGACAGACATTTGATGTATAAATTTATGAATATTTGATAAGGCATGCAAATGGTTATTCTATCGGATTTATCTCCGTAGTTATGACTTGTATGATGTACTAAAACTATACAAGTGGACTGTAATGATCATGTGTGTGCTGGATTTTTTTCCTGTTTAGTTTCTATGATTGAGCAAAGATTGGTCCTTATGAGCATTCGATGACTATTGAGGTTTAGCACACTCATATCCGATCATACGAGTATGGGGCGTGACAAAAAAGTATACTACGAAGGAAGATAAAAATATTCTTTCCTCTCAACTTAAGAATTATCCATGTATTTAAACTCCTATGATAAAGATGACAATGATTATGGATCATATTGTTTAATTTTATTGTGGTGAAAGCACAAGAAAAAACTTATCATATACTTTTTTTCCTGCCAAGTGATCTTCTAATGACCCAGATGTCCATTGTAGCATTAGAATATTATTTTATTGTATATTCAAGAATGATAAGAAAGAAGAGAACGTGCTGGTACCAAATTTTTTGGAAGTCTATGTTTTCATTCAAGATAAGGTTCGTGCATAAAACAGGCTCAACACTTAAGAGATGAAAGTGATGACGTTAATAAACTAGACTTTCAATCTCTTACTATAGATGACACTACAGGAGCTGAAGAATGAAGCAACAAAGTCATGTAGAGTTAGATTATTCTCTCAAATCGAAGATTTGAAGGCATCAAAGATGGCAACAAAGATTCAAAAGGTTGGACATAAAGATCGAAAATCAAATTGCAGAGAAAATTTAGAGAAATTTTGAGTTGTCCCTCACTTGTTTTACCATAATTCAAGGTGCACTCCACTGAATTACCATAATGCATGAAACCCTCCACTTTTAACGGATACCGCCAATGACTAACAGTCAAACTCCTTTGAACCCCCATTTAAGTGGGGTGCACCTTGAATTATGATTAAAATACCCTCAAATAAGTGGGGTACACCTTGAATTATGGTAAAATAATGGGGTGCAACTCAAAATTTTTCTTTTAAGGAGTTGACTGTTAGTCATTGACAATTTCATTTAAAAGTAGGGGGTTTCTGCATTATGGTAAATCGGTTGAGTGCACATTGAATCATGATAAAATAAGTAGGAGGCAACTCAAATTTTCTCTAAAATTTATATTAACTCTTTCTGCTTTTCTAAAAATAAATAAAAATATCATTAAATTTCTCAAACAAATAAATTTAATAATTTTTTATTTTCATTACTTATTTTTGATTTTATACAATTTTTGTATACAGTCAAAACCCAAAGCCCGTCCAATAAGTTCATTTAAAAAAATAAATAACCGAGCCAGACTAGATCCGACCCGCATCCGACACGGACCCAATCGGTCCGGC